>JAUZSX010350603.1:0-10137 GCA_034780655.1 Idiosepius hallami
AATCGGACTTCGGAACCGTACTACGCGGGTTCGAATCCAAGTTGTTCCGTCTACGTTAACATGTCAACTAATATCGTCATGTATGAAGCCCCATCTTCCCTCCAGCTACGGGTTAAATAGTACAAGACCTCAACAGCGGATGTGGCGGATGATGTCTACAATGACACAACAGCACTGAAGACGGATGAAGGCTGCAACAGAGGATGGCCTCCAGTCGTCGCGGTTCTCCATGCCATTGGAACAAGACCATCCTTTGCCAAGGGTCCGTGTGGTGACTGCAGATACATCAGTCTCCCCACGTTAAACAGACATCACGCACAGGCGTCCTTCCGAAACGATCCACAGGGACCTAAACAGAGGACAGTCATACTCGACCACGAGTGACCGCCAATGAATGAATGCATTCAAAAGTCATTGCCAAACTAAAGAAGTAAACGAAAGTCATTTTCACTGAAAGAACAATAGAAATGTCTTGTAAATCTCTTTCTGGCGCATTGCGATCTTATTTTGTTGCCGATTAATTTTTTTACTATTTTTTCATATTTAAAAATCTAAACAAACTTCTCCCAATAGGTTCATTTTATTTTAACTTAATGTTGGCAAACATTACAGAACTTAAATTTTAAAAATGTCCAAGTGATGAAAAGGTTCGGGGTGATGTATTGTCAACCTGATGAAAACTTCATGTGATGGACAGTTTAGTGAGGAAAAGACCGTGATGAATAGTTGGGTGATGAATCGTCGGGTGATGAAAAGACCCTAAAATTGCAAAAACAAAAATTTATCCGAAAATTAAAAATAATAGAAATTTTCTAGTAAGATTTCACTTGAAACTGACTTTAATAAATAGGAAGATAATGATTTCCTCCATTTCCTAAAATAAATCACATTAAATACATAAATTTGAATTCTATTGCATCCAGCCTTCCTTTATTTTCTCATTTCCATCTGTCGAGAAACAAATGCAAAGAACAAGAAACATTTGCAAAGATCCCTTTGAATGTTTCTCGCTGAAGTAAGAACTGCTTCAAATTTGCTATTTCAATAATGGTTATTGGCACTAAGTCGAATGTTAATTGGTCATAAGTTGCTTAGTTAATATTACTTAGGTTTTTCAATTCATGAATGTTTTGTTTTGTGTTTGGAATTAAATTCCATACACGGATAGAAGAGAAAATTATAACAAAATATTCTATTTTCGAGAAAAAATGGTTTTACAATTCTTTTCGATATTTTTTCTCTAATTTCCACAAAAAATAATAAAATTTCTAATCTGGAAATGCGTTTAGAGTAATCAGTGGAGTAAAAAAAACCAGTGAGATGTATCACCATACACTTTTTGACTGAAATGTTGCAGTTTCTGCTGGGAATCAGAAGAGACTTGTTGTCACTTTGACTCCAGTAAAAACCATTGGTTGCTGGGTATGAGAGCGCCTGGTTATTGGTGTGAGATTTCACATAATAATTATAATAACTTTTTGCCCATAAACTCAGAGGCTATAGGTTCCACAAGTGCAGTAACCTTCTATTGAGAAACTTTATTTCGTTAAATTATTTATTTCAGTATTCAAACTATTCTTCCTTTCCTTTTGATATCTCTCCCACCAATCACGAAGGGTTTGCGTACCCAGCAATCAGTGGCTTACATAAAAAAAGTCTCCTTATGAACTCTAGTAGACTCCGCTCCATTCCAGTCAAAGACTGTATAATCCCACATCTTTCCAGACTTTCAGCCTTTGGCTTTTACTACTCAAATCCTCCATCGCCCAGGGATGGAGGGGGGATTCAAGCCAGAGTGACAAGTTTCTTCTGACGATCCAGCTTGTCTGAATCCTTTGCAGCCAGTGGCTGTAAACCTTTCTAATATTATTATTATTATTATTATTATTATTATTATTATTGGTGTTAGTTTTATTATTGTTATTGAATCTCACACCAATCACCAGACAGTCACACTCCGCAACTTGTGGTTTTTACTAGAGTCAGTGTGACAACAACTCTCCTCTGATTTCCAGCATTCGGCTTCCAGGATTCCAAAACATCTATATTTATCATGTTCATTGAGTCCTTGTATAGTTTCTGTAACGAGGCCGAGTTGACATAAAGACGCAGGAATAAACAACGCCAACAACGCCCGGTTGTTATTAACGTAAAAAACATGTATTAAACGAATTAAAAGCGGAAAACAGTTACATACAGTTAACGAAACGAAAAAGTCTAGCCAGAGCTCCCGGCTCCCGCAAACAAAATAAACCACCTCCGTACATCTCCTCTGACGGGACTGCGCCCGTCACGTGCCCCTGGCGCCCTCTCGTCTCCCTTTGACTTTTGTTCACATCTACCGCACCGGTCAAGACCCGCTAACGTTCTCTGCTTCTGTCCTCTTTCTCTGCCGCGACACCGGCGTTATCTGTCCTTCCTCGCGATACGGTGTTATCTGAGTCTTTTTTCCCCTCTCTTTTCTCTTCCGACCAGAACGACCGTCAAATAAATAGCACCACAATTTCTTTATACAGAAATTTTATTCCATCTGATTACACGTTTTTTTTTTTTCTCTTTTGGTGTTGAGCATCGCGTACTTTTCTATAGCAAATCCCATTTCCATGTCCTCACTAAATATTCTTGTTGTGCTTGATAAGGTTACCATTCCATTTTCATTTTTTCCAAATAGCTTAATGTCATCCATGTATAGCAAGTGGTTCACTTTATCATTTCGATTTAAGAAGTGGTATCCTGCGTTGCATTTCTTTAGGGTTATTATTAGTTGGATCATTGATGACGGCAAATCTCCATGGAATATACCTCGTTCTATGTTCATTTTTTTTCAATATGACATCCTTCAACTTTAATGTAAGGTCTTCATTTTTCCATAGCTTTTGCAAGAAATCGAACAAGAATGTTAGGGATTTAAAGTATTTTCAATCCAAAATTAGGAGACTGAATCATAAGCTTTATTTTACTCCATTTCAGATTTTTTTTTTGTTTTTTTTTTTTTTACTTCTTAAAGAATTTTTTGGTCAGTGTAGTCATCGGTAATTTTTTTTTTCTTTTTAGGAATCCTCGTTGTTTTTTTTCTGGTAATAGTTCTTGTCTTTCTAGGGAATATTGGACAGAGGGGAAAGGATTTTAAATATATTTAGTTTGTTTTTGGGGGGAGGGGGCTGTTTGTTTCTTTTTATATTTTTGAATTGGATTTGTCCTTTTTAGTGCCATCCAGTCTGATTGATTTAATTCTTTAATAAATTTTCTCATTTTTATACAATTCTTTCGTGTTTTAAATCTCTTCTTCTTCTTCTTTATTTTCTTCTTCTTTTTTTCTTCTTTTTTCTTTTCTTTTTCTTCTTTTTCTTCTTCTTCTTCTTCTTTATTTTCGTCTTCTTTTTTTCTTTTTTTCTTTTTCTTTTTCTTCTTCTTTATTTTCGTTTCCTTTTTTCTTCTTCTTTTTCTTCTTTTCTTCTTCTTCTTCTTCTTCTTCTTCTTCTACTACTACTACTTATTATTATGATTATTTTATTTTTGTTGCTGTTGTTGTTATCGTTATGATCGGGAATACTGCTAATGTTGTTACATCGCTGATAAGATTAAAAACTGAAAGTAAAAAACACATTTTTCAAAATCTGAAATGAACATACATTAAAACGCGTAAATGGGTTTGCTTCAATTCCTAACAATTTTCGGAACAAATAATTTCCCCTCATCTTAAAGGTTTATTTCTAGGCCATAATAAATCGTTAGTTAAAATGTTATGAAAAATAATATGAGGAAATTTTGATGAATTTAATGTGAAATATTTGTCTGTTAAGCAATTCAATTCTTTCCTGGGTCTTAAGTGTAATCGCTTAAAAACAAAAGATTTTTTTATAGACTATTGTTCCATTGAATTTCATTTCAGCCATTCTTGCACTTAAATATGACCATAGGTTTAACCCCCCCTCTCATACATATTTCACCATTTAACATAATATAATATCAAGATGGTGATAAAGATACTTAATTCCTCATCCCGTAAAATAACTTTGGCGATAAGTGAAGAAGAGTTAGAAGAATAATAGGTTAAAAACAGATAATAATGAAGAAAAATAAACTTAAAAATAATTATAGAATGTAAAAAGCGACCAAAATAAGAAAAGAAAAAAATATATAGAAAAAGGAAAAAAATATGTCGAAGTCAAAACAAAATTAGATGAGAAAAAAATTAAAGAAGAAGAAGAAGAGAGAGAGGGGGAGGTAGAGAGAGAGAGAGAGAGAGTGTGTGTGTGTGTGTGTGCGCGTGTGTAATAAGGGAAAGAGGAAAAGACGTTGAAAGAATCGAAGAAGTAAAAATATAAAGAGAAGAAAATACAAAAAATGAAACATTACAAAGTTGTTTCAAACAGAAAAAGTATTAATTTACTAAGAACTGTCAATTTGGCTTGACTTTCAGATTGTTTGATAAGTTAGGCGAGGCGATCGAAAGGTTTATTTTTATGCTTAGCTGACATATGGAGCCATGAACATTGACAGGAAGATGCATCTAGGATTTCCTCTTGATTGTCGAATATCAGTAACTGACTGGATAAGTTTTAGAGCACAAAGAAAGTAAAGTCACTTCTTTTGTCCACAGACGGAAGAAGATGTAGGTTTTAGATCTTAATCATAAGAAATAACAAAATATCAATTAAAATTCTTAATAATCTTTATTTAGGATATTTTTGCTAGAAATGAAGAAAACTTTCTTTTTATTCTTATGAATCAGATTAAAATGTGAACTTTTCTCTTACCCATAAAACAAAACAAAACAAAAGAACGTATCTCAGCATTATTGTATATAATATATTTCATATAAATAATAATATTTTAGACCAGAGAATTCGACAACACATTCTTGCCAAAATACTAAATAAACAAATAGACCCCCGCAAATTAGTGAATTCGTCCGATTCATCAATTTGTGACTTATATTAAAAAGCGATGCTTGTAGGGTTAGTTTGAGTGTTGATCAATTCGGTGTGCTGGTGAGATCACTCTCAAACTATCATTTAAAGGCATTGGAAGCAATATAGATTCGAACTCGCAGACCTTCTCTCTGTAAACAGAAAGAATGTCTGCTTGGTCTTAATGTTATTTGCTTCAAATCTCTTTATTTTTTTTATTATTATTTTTCTCTATTCATCCCATTGTTCTCTTTTTTTTTCTCCCCTCTCATATAAAATATTTCTTTAAAATAATTTCTTTACAAATTTTAATTCATTTGCCCACCTCTTCTTTGGGCTCTTTTTTTCAAAAACTCCCCAGTTATCGCCTGAGAAATCGGGGAAGAAACCGGTCGTGATCTTCTTTTAGTCTAGTATATTTTTTTAATATTAATTCCCGCCCCCCGTTGAAAAATTTTTCTTATTCCCCTCTATTGCATTCCTTGTGTCTGAACTTTTGTTTATTTCCCTCCTTTAAGCATGACACCTTATCAAAAAACGACATATTATCTTTTTCTTACCCTATATAAATAATAATATATTTATACAGCGTATTTATTCTGAGAATACATTTCATTTTTGCGTTTTCTTTTCTGATTGGCTTTTTTCATGAATAAAACGATTTTTATTTTGTAACCATGGTTACAAAATAAAAATCGTTTTATTCATAAAAAAGGGCCAATCAGAAAAGAAAACACAAAAATGAAATGTGTTCTCAGAATAAATACGCTGTATAAATATATTATTATTTATATGATATATATTATATACAATAATGCTGAGATACGTTATTTTGGTTTGTTTTGATTTTAGCTGACAAAAAAGTTCACCTTTTAATCTGATTCATAAAAACAAGAAGAAAGTTATTTCATTTCTAGCAAAAATATCCCAAATTTAGACCAATAGGCGCAAGTTTTTACTTCAACCACCATTTAGAGAGTAAACAAACCTATCAACTTTAATAGATATTGAGAAAAAACGGAAGATGAAGAAAGAAAAATATATACGTATATATACTTATAGAGCTTATAGTAGGATAACATTTTTTATTAATCTATATATATTTATATATATTTGTTAAGTGTAGACACGGAGTCAACGGGAATCGACAACTGTCAGTTTCTCGCTAATGCATTCGTCAGGTCGACCTGACGAACGCATAAGCGAGTAACTGGCAGTTGTCAACTCCCGTTGACTCTGTGTTTACACTTAACTAATATACACGCTCTATCACTGATATTGAGCACTCTAACAATAATTTTGAGCAACCTTATTACTTAGAATAATAATATATTTATATATACGTATATGTGTGTGTACATGTGTGGTGTGTATGTCTGTGTGTATTCAGTCTTCCGTTTTATTATGTTTCTCACTTAAAATACTGGTCATGTTGTAAATCTTATAAAAACGCAGATACTTTTTAATAAATTTATGAAGTTTTCTTCTTCCCTCTTAACAAATATCATCTACTTTTTTTAAGGGGGGGGATTTTCTTTTTTTCTTTCCTTTTTGTGTTTTAATCTCGTCTAGTCAAGCTCGACCGATTGTATATTCATGACGATATCACCACATTTCCCTCGATAGTATTTGCCCAGAATTTCGTCTGTTCTTTTGGCAGCCATCTTGTTTTATTCTGAACACCAATTCTACTTCTGGTTATATTTTGTCTAGAAGAACCGAATTGTGTATTTTAGCAGCATTAGAGATGAGAGTGGGAACCATATGAATTTTGTCTAATCCTAAATTATCTTTGGAAAGGGAAGAATAAAACCTTCGTCCATTTATCTGTAATTTTCCGTTATTTGTTGCATCATGAAAGATAATTGGAATATGATTTTTCCAAACCTCCAGAGAATCTTGTCTAATCCTGCAGTTTTCTTATTCTTTAATGTGTTTTTATTACTTTATTTAATTTTGCATGATTAAAGTTTCTTTGTAGGATGTTGGTTTTACTATTTGTCAATTTTTCCTTAATCGACTTCTTATTTTGTGGGGAAAAAGTTTTGCCACTGTGTACAGTGCGGAGTTTGGCTGGTTGAAATACCCTGGTCGTTCAGATGAGGTGCCTGCCTTTCTGTATTTAAATGGGTTGTTTGGCAAGCACTGGACAGTCAGTTGGATAATTCCTTGAAAATGCTGGTGTGCGTTGTTTGTGCTGTGATACGTTTTATTCAACATCAAGCGGGTCGGTTGAACATTTCAGTTACAAACCATTTAAGGAAGTATCAGCGAACTTTGTTGAACTGAGTTTTTGTGTGTTTGTTTTTTTTTTTTGTTTTTGCCACTACATATTCATAAGCCTCGAGCAGATTGGGGTCGTTAACTATAGAGAGCATCTCATCTAGGTGAAGGGTAAGACCAAATGTAAAAAGCTCGGGTAAGAGCACGTAAAAATGGCCTTGTGACAAACTTGGGTTATTTACTTGGATATTTATATATCATATATACTTGGTGAGCAGCACCAACCAAGTTTGGCATGAGACTATTTTTAAGATGAACGCAATGGTTTTGACTGAAATTTAAACTCACATACTACAATTTCAGAGGCCGAGCTTTTACCAATGCTCCACTATTACAAAAATAATTTTGTCGGTTGTGCCCTGTCGCAAAATGTACGTAAAGGTGCTTAAACAGACGAGTAGATAGATATACAAAAAAAAAACAGAAAAAAAAAAACATATATATGCAGTGGGAACGAATTAATTTTGTCTAAATACCATTTCAAATGCATACATTTTTAGAAAGAGATTTGAATTCGTATATCTTCATTCACAAGCTCGGCCACCTGTCATCACTTATGGTACACAGATAGATAGGTTTTGCAATACTAATTTGAACTCATTAGTAAATTCATTCTATCTTCAGTATTGGTATATTCACTGAGTTCAACCAAGTGCAGTACTTCAGTGGTATTCATTAAGTGTACTTTCTTATTTAGCTTCGCTGAAAGTGCAATGGGGTTTAGATTAGGTAAACGATATAGAAACATCATTCAAGGTTGTCATGTCCTTTAAACAAGCAAGACAAATAACTTAGTCAATCTTTTATGATATAATATTTATTGAACTTTCTTATGCGACCAGGCTTTTAGAATTTATTGAAAGAATGTAGAACTCATTAAAGTTCTTTATTACCCAATGGTTATAGATGAAAGTATTGATTTTAGCATGCGATATTTTTAGTCTGATATGCCAAGTTTAAAAACTGCTTTTATTATTATATTTTTATTTGAACTAATAACTAGATGAGAAAGATTCAATTGACTGTTTTCTCTGGCGATAGTGTAACATTCTTCGACGTTTATCTCTTTTAAAGACTCCGAACATAAGTTGATCAAGCTGATACTTCATGATGGAGTATATATAGTCAATAAAATGATTTACTAAAAACCTTATCTCATTCCAGGTTTTAGCGCAGTGGTGTTCGTTCCAGGACCAGTCTGTTCTAATGTTCATATGTTATATTATTAATGTTATTATTATTATTATCTAATTCATTTAAATGTAATATTATGTGATGATAAATTCTATTCCTAGTTCTAATCTATTATTAAGAGTTGGTTTAAGTTTTATAATGGAGTTAATTTTTTTTTTGAATATATGTTTGAAAAAATAATTTGTTACTTTTCAAAAACGTCATACAAAAAAAATTAAAAAAAAGAGGATGAAGAAATAAACATTTATTTGTTTCTTTGCTTTTCTATTCTATGTAATAAAGGATTGAGCTTGAGAACCGAAGCATTGGCCACTTTTATTGAATTAGTAAATTTAGATAAGAAATTACTTTAAAAAGAAAGAAAATAATATCTTTTCTTTCTACTTTATTCTTGTAAAGGTTAGAAAAATAAGCCTTTTCAATTGCTATTAAGGGTCTGCTATTTTGAGGAACTAATGCATTTTCTTAATATCTTAAATTTATTTCACTTAGAAATTTAATATATTCTTATAAATCCTAACTAATACGATTTCTATATTTTTTAACGCATTAGACGTTTCAATTATTCAGTCACTCTTTCTATTTATCCACAAAATATTTGGAGTTTTGATCAATAAATATAAGTAGCCCATGATTTCCATAAAAACGCTCGAGTACATTTTATTCAGGAATTAAACTCACTATAGACAGCAAGATAAATAAACTCTAGAAACTTCTAGCTTTGCAGTGGATGGCTAATTGAGTACATAAATATGACCTGGTGTCAAATAGCAGTTATCTGCTTGATTAGGTAAAAACCACGACATACACGAAAACAAACCGCTTAGTATTTAATTGTGTATTACATATAGGGCTTTGTAAAGAATATTATTTTTATATAAGCATATTCTTTGCATACATAACATTCTTTTAACAGAAATCATATTCTTTTTAAAAAAGAATATTATTTTAACAAAAAGTATATTTTTTAAAAATATTTAACAAAAATCATATTCTAACAAAAATCATATTTTTTTCAAAAAATATTCTTTTTACAAAAAGCACATTCTTAAATATATATATATATATTCCCGAAAATAAAAACATATTTTTTAAAAGAATCTTCCCACGAAAAAAAGCATATACTTAAGTAAATGCTCCAAGAAAATTACCAGCATACCAAGAGAATATAAAGCATAATTTTCAAACAATATTGTCACAGCCCTAATTATTTATTAAACTAGTGTGTATGCCAGTTAAGAAAATCATGTCATCAAAGCAAATAAATAGCACAAAAAAATGTAGTGTATTGATTCGAAAGAAATATGATCACGACAAAAATGTATGTACAACTCTTATATCACAGTTGTCTCAGGGTTCAATTACTCATAAGGCGAACACGTTTTCCCATTTAATCTTCACAATGGGGCACGATACACACAAATAAACAAACAAACACCACTAATTATTAGGGCTGTGACAAGAATATTCTTTTTATGTAACCATATTCTTTGCATACAGAATATTATTTTAACAAAGAGCATATTCTTTTTGAAAAAGAATATTCTTAAGAAAAGGCATATTTTTTTCAAAAAAATATTCTTTTTACGAAAAGCATATTCTTTTTTTCAAAAGAATATGCTTTTAATCTTAAAAAAAAATGCTTTTTGTTAAAAGCGTATTTTGAAAAAAAAAAGAATATGCTTTTAACAGAAAACACATTCTTTAAAAAAAGAATATTCCCGAGAAATAAAAGCATATTCTTTTT
>JAUZSX010350614.1:0-10136 GCA_034780655.1 Idiosepius hallami
TAAAGATGGTTTATTATTAATATTATTATTATTATTATTTTTTTTTTTTTTTTTTTTTTACCACAATCTGAATGCGAGTAAAACTGGCTGTTCTGATGGAGCCATTCAAGCTCCGCTTGTGGACGGGGCAGCACACAAGTTGTCATTGAATGACGGAGCCAAAGGGAAAAAAAGTTTAAAAGAATGTCTTTTGCAAAAGAAAGGATAGAAGAAACGAACAACTGGTTGGGTATTTAGAAAGGTGGGCGGACTTTTCATCCCTCGGTGTTTCATTACTTCACTATTAATCACAGAATATTAATCACTAGACTTTTAATCACGTGTCATTGTTTTTTTAAACATATGGATGCTTAATCACCCAGAGAATTTCAATTACTTAATGATTTCTGAAAGCATTTGAATGGTGCTCTACCAAATATGTTTTCTCTGAAAAAAAGAAGTTTTTTCGTCACATTTTTGTGTCGATGCTATTAGAATCCTTTAGGATGATAATTCTTCATAAAATGTATATACTAATTTTTGAGAATAAATCAACAGCTAAAGGTAGATGAAATAGTTTTGAATGGGATCTGAAATTGTGTAAGAGGATTCCATAGTCCGAGCTTTTACCAATTCAAAAACAAATTGATTTTGAGTTGATTAATTCTTTTACTTGAAGATAACTCAATTTCGTAGTTAATTAATTTATTCTACTTGCAAATGAGTCCATTTTGAAGTGGATTAATTATTGGTACCCCAATTTTTAATGAGGGGAACCTATGTTTTGAGGCCTGTTCGTTCCTTCGTTCGTGTTTCTCTCAGCAACCACCCGTTCAATTTTTCTGAAATTTTGCATGAAGTTGTAACTTCGGCCAGGTTAGAAAGTGACATTCTCCGATTTTTGAAAAAAAATCTCGTTAGCCCCCCAGGGGGTAAAAATGCCCCAAAACAGCCAAAAATAACCTTTTCCGGTCTATAACTTTTGATCCATCCGTTCAATTTTTCTGAAACTTGGCCAAAATGTGGAGGTTATTGTTCATTTCACAAATTGAATAGTGTTTACCCCGGGAAAATCTGTTTTGCATCCCTCAGGGACTTTTAGAGCTAAGTGTGATAATGATAAGCAGAGGGAGGTTTTTGTATCTGCTGATATGAACGAAGATAGGAGGCAGGAGGAAAACAATATGTGACAAAAACAAATCACAAATCACTACATTTCGCAGACGACATCAAAACGCTCTACTTTCATTTTTGTCGCATACGTATTGTTTTCCTCCTCCCTAGTATCATATCAGCCAATACAAAAACTTCCCTCTGCTTATCATTATCACACATAGCTCTAAATCCCTCTCATTTTTGCACTCTTCTTCCCTTCGCTGTTTACTCATAGTGTCTTAATGGCAATGGAGACCTTTTCCAGCAATTCTTTTAAGATAAGCTGTGACACTGGTCTAATGAGTTTAAAAGTATTGCTATTCCTGTGAAATATATTTAACAATTTATTTTACTTAGGCATAAAAATATCAGTGTACAGGAATTAAAGCTTTCAAGGAAGTTCACTAGTGGATAGCCATTCAGACTTCAAAATAGTAATATGCAAGTTCAATTCTTGGTCCTTCCGTTTACACTCAAATTTGGACTAATATAGAATATATATTTTTTATATGTAAATATATATAAAAGGTATGAATCCCCACTAGCTCTCCTGCTATGGGTTAATAATGCATATTGTGTTATTAAAAAATTTGGACAAAAGAGCGTTTATCAAAAATGATTGTTCTCGGTATGAAATGACCTATGAAGGCTGATATGTCGTAAAACAAACAAAACAAAACAAAACAAAACAAACTTGAAACTTCCAAAAAAATTTCATACTACATTCAGTCTTAGTAATTTAAGGCAAAAATAGAAATACTGACACGTGTGTGTGTGTGTCTTCTTTTGCCTTAGGTTGCAAGCTATGATATCAGTTCTTTAGGATTTAAAGGGTTATGGCAAGGCTGAATTAATTGTCTATGTTTATAGAAGAGGCTTAGGAAGAAGGCAGGGATGTATTACAACATGTGGAAAAGGTTGTTTTTGTTTTGTTTTTTAATAGTAGGAAACATTCTCCTCCACTTCCATTTTGACTCTGGTCTAGTCAATCTGAATCAGCCAGAAACCATGCTGCTGGTGCTGGTGGTGCAGCTGCTGGTGCAATCAGACCTAACTAATCAAATAAAATTTAAATTTGCATACTTCAAAGACAGAAACATCCTGTACTAAAATAATTATTTATATCTAATTAAAGATTCTTAATTAGGTTTATTGGTAGGTAGCTAGGTATATCTCTGGAGAGTAATTAAAAAAAAAATAATTATTTCATGTAACACTTTTAACATTGTTTTATTTGAACAAACACTCTTGTTAAAAAAAAAAAAAATTGAGAGTGAAAGAAAGAGAGATAGAAATCAGTTTTGATTCAGTTTCCATAGCAACCATGGGAGGTTCCATAATAGTCTTTCACTCTCTTGATGGTATCTCTCTCTCTCTCTCTCTCTCTTCTCCCCTCCTCTCTCTCTCTCCTCCCCTTCTCTCTCTCTCTCTCCTCCCCCCTCTCTCTCTCTGTACCCCTCTCTCTTTATCTTAATGGTATATGTGTAAAACAAATAAGTCTTTCATATCTTATTGCTTACTGAGTCATGAAGTTGCATTCTCATTGCTTGTAGCTTTCTGTCAAACATATGCTTATCTTCATTAATGTTGGGCTTTATATGAGGTGGGAAAAGGAAGATTTTTCTTTTATTCTCTATATTTTAACTATTTTCCTTGTCCTTATTGTGCAGGGCTCTATGGACAAATTTACCTTTAGTTGACCTTTGTCATGTTTTCATTTACTAGCCAAATCGAAAAGTTACTAGCCAAACCTATGAAATCTTATTTAACTCTGATGTTAGGAATAAACCAATAATTTAAAACTTAGTTACATTTTAAGAAGGGGCGGATGACGTGGCCCAGTGGATAGGCTATCGGGCTTCGGAACCGCAGTACACGCTTTCGAATCCAAGTTGTTCCGTCTACAATGACATGTCGACTAATACCCTTGAGAAAGGTATGAATCCCCATCTTCCTTTCAGCTATGGATTAAATAGTGCAACTTTTTTATTAAAAAAAGACTGTCTATAAAGATAATGTTTATCATAAGTAATTGTTGTAGACATTAAAATGATGTAAAAAGGTTGATATATCATTAAACACAAAAACAAAAATTTTAAGAAAGTATGATCAATCACACTTTGAACTACTTTTTTATCTACAAAAAAATTATTGAATTTCTTTAGATTGTTTTTAAAAATTGATTATGCTGGTTTAGTTAAAGAAAAAACAAGTTGAAAAGACATTTTTCACTAAGTATTTTGAAAAATTTTTTTGGTGGAAAAAGTTGTCAACAAAAGATAAGCAATTTTTTTTTTTTTTTTCATCATTATTTTTAGTTGCCACTTGCAAAAATCACTCAAATGTGTGAGTGTTTCACTTGCAACATGAAGCCCTTTTCTCATAAGCAGATTTTAATTAATATGCCATTTTTTGGTATTTCTTGTCAATCTTATAATTTTTGTATCTAAAATGAAAGCTTTTGTAAACAAAAAAAAAGTTTGATGCAATTTGCAGCAGTCAATCATTTTTTTTTTCTATTAAATATTATTACTGATAAACATAAAGGCTTAGTTTTAACAGGAAGTGTCTTTCCCATTTGCCCCCACCCGTCATTCAACTAGAAATGCTCAAGGCTTGCAGGTGGCATTTTCTAAATTTGATAACAATAAAAAGAATTTAATACAATATCACAAATCCCCAAATGCAATTTGAAAATTTTATTAAATCACATTAAAAGTTTTAATTTTGGATATATTTTTCATTTTTTTTTTTTTTACCATAGCCACTTTTAAAATCCTAGTCATTCTGTTCACATGTGACTAAAACTGCTGAGAAAGGTATGAATCCTCACAGCTATTGGTTAAATGGTGCATATTGTTTTATCCAAAAAAATATGTGTGACCAATAAGGTCTGGTTGTATTTCAAATAAATCTATTATTCATTACTAGAACAAAATAATTACAACATAATTAATGTTAAAAGGTTTAAAGAAAATGAGTACTTTGAAAAATATATTTTTCTTAAACAAAAATAATCGTTACTCTAACCCCAAGGAGTAGTAGACTCTGAATCATTTTGTACTAGGTCACAAAGAGTGAAGAATTGTGAGTAAAATATTCAAATACGATAGTGTTTGAATAATATGTTTAAGTCTTACTTTACTTGTTTCCAACTGCTTTTAACTAGTCACTCATTTCTCAACCAAATTTCAAACAATTTTTACGGCTCTCGGGTCACAAAATTATCTATATTTTGAAATAAAAATGTTTTATAACTTAAAATATTAAGAGTTTTTAAAAATTCTATATTGTACATTGTATATGAATTCTTAATCCTGCAATATTTTAAATTATAAATTTGTTATATTTTTTACTAGAATATCTTGTCCTTTTCTTTTGCAGTTTTAACATTTTTTTCTTTTCTAAGTTTAATGTTAACCATGATACTTTTTATGCCCGGATTTTTCTATTTAATATATGTTTTTGCTTCCATTGTCAATGACACTTTAGATTTATGGTGAGTTTTCACCCTTTTAACAGTCATCCATTTGTTTGATGTAAGGAAGAAAGTTCCTGTGTTTCAGCCTTTACACATAAACATATTTAAACATTCAACTAGAAACGAAATACTAAGTTGTCACAAAAGTTTGAGGAAGCATGTCAATAATTCTTTGATTCGAGCCAGCTATATGGTACTTTCACCAGATCCATAACCTTAACAGAAAAAGTCTTGGAAAATCATGCTCTTTATTTATTTTGAGGAATATTTTTTCTGTTTTTTTGTTATTTGATGAGTTTCAAAGTGTTTACAAATTTTTGGGACAACCTAATATTTTTATCAGAAATTCTAATGATTAAGGAGTTAAAATCTTTATTTCTATTATGGAAAAAGAAGTATGGCAGAAATATTTTTGTCTTACATTGTCCATTCTATTCAAGTAGTGAAAAGTTAAATTGAGGCCATTTTAAGTTGCTAGGATATTTAAAATCAGAAAAAAAAAATAAAAATGAAAAACAATGACTACACCACCATAATACCCTCTAGTCTTTCATCCCTATCCTCTTATTCATTCTGAATCCATTTTATGCAATAATTACTTGAATGTTAACAAAGACTGAAGGAAGGGGGAAAATAAATATTGTAAATTAATTTTTAAAATTAATTAGAATTAAAAAAAAAAAAAAATTGTCTGGCCAATTTGATAATGAACAGTGCAGTGTATAAATGAAAACAATCCTTTCTCTCTCTCTATCTTCTATTCTTCTTTTTTTTTGTTTCCTCTGCTTTTCTATATTTAAAAAAAAAATTTCTTCTATGTTTTTAAAAATCTTTCTTTTTTTTATTTTTTTTTACCTATATTAAATTTTTTTTTTCCCTTTTTTTTTTGATATTTTCTTTTTTTTTCCAATTTTTCTTTTTTCTTCTTTTGTTTCTTTTCTTCTTTTGTTTCTTTTCTCTCTTATATTTTTTCTTATTTATATTTCTTTTATCAGTTATTATATATATATATATATATATATATATATATATATATATTACTATTACTATCAGTCATTTTTATTTTCTTTATAACTTTTTAGAGACATATAGTAATCTTACCATGTAAGGTAAAAGTGGTGAATTGCTATGGCAACACTCAACAGTTGTCATTATTTATTTATAACATGCAAGTAAAAATTCCTATTTCTTAACCTCTTGTTTCTTTTCCTCATATTTCTGAGTCAATCATTAAAAACAAATGAATCTTATTTTTAGTTATCTCTCTTGCTTCATCATCCATAGACATTTGCTCTTGTTTTTTTTTTATAAATGATATTCCTTCAATAAAACAACAAAACCTATAAAAAAATTAAAATTTGCAAGTAATTTCTTGTTACAATAATAAAAATCTGTATTAATACATTAGTGCATATGTGAGTCACAATTAACAATGATCATTACAAACAGTAATTAGAGAGGAACAAATTACTTCCATATAATAACTCTCTACAACAGAAGGTAATTAAACCCTTTATTGGTAGAATAATTTAGAAAAAAACATGGTTGTTTAAAAGTTTAAGGTTTTTCAAATTGTCTATTTGTAAATTTTATCTTTTAACAAAAGACAAGTTGTTAGGATTATTATTGTAGATTCTTTTTTATTATTGTATTAACTTCTTTCAGGCTATTGTCTTCATCTTTCATTGTTGTTCTTACACCACATTTCAACCATCTTATCCCCTACCCTTTGTCAGGTGATTAACTACAACACTTGATAAGAATGCTGAGTGTTATAATCCCTAGTCATCACTGACACCCATAGGTGTTGTCTGTCGCACCAAATTTTGACCAACTGAACCTCTACTTGGGTAGGAATTGAAACTGCTATCTTTAAAGCAGTGGTTTTCAAAGTGGGTGGTACTGCACCTTGGGGGGAGGTGATATGAACTTTTAGGGAAATGCTGGCAAGTGAGTAGTCAGGTAACAAGAATATTCTTCAATAAAAGCATTTTGTCTCAGCTCTACTAATAACTAAAGAATTAAAAGAAATGTCAAAATCGCATAATAGTCAAGTAATGACAAAAATATCTTTAATAAAAACATATTATCATAGCACTCCCTACTAAAAACTACAGAACTAAAAGAAATGGTAAAATAGTCAAGTAACAACACAAATATGCTTTAATAAAAGCATATTGTCTTTACCCAAGTTATAAGATATAAACATATGTCATAGTTATGTTTGGGTTTCATTCACAAAGCTGCTATTTTTATATTTGTGTCATACACAAACAAAATCCCCAATAATCAATAATAATAATAAAAAACTATTAGACTTTGGAATCATAATACAATAAGTTTGTTCTGTGTTCATTCACATTTGGACTTATATCCTTGGAAAGGTGTGAATCCCTACATTTCCACCAGCAAATAGTGTATATTATATTATTTAAAAAAAAAGTATATCAAACAATTGTTCTTGGCATTAAATGACCTAAAAATATTGATATGCCTTAAAACAACAAACAAAATATCCCTGATAACTTCAAGGAACAAAGATACTCAACCAATCATCTGTAATGACCAATGAGTATTTGTTTATTTTTAAAAAATTTATGTAACATGTCTCACACTAAAGACATCAATTTTTAAAAAAATTTTTTTAGACTGTTCAAATGTCATCATTTGTATCTATTATCCTTATTTTATTCTTTCATACAAATTTAGTATGTTTTCTTTTTTTTTATTATTATTATTTTACTAACATTCTTATGCTGTCATTTTTGACGACACTGGCATGCTATTTAGAATAATAATCATAATAATAGTTCAAAATATGTTCCTAACACAACTACTTTTTATTATTATTATTTTACTAACATTCTTATGCTGTCATTTTTTACGACACTGGCATTCTATTTAGAATAATAATCATAATAATAGTTCAAAATATGTTCCTAACACAACTACTTTGACCCAACGAATTATCTGAAGAACTCCATCGAACTGAACAAATAACATAAAAAAAAACTATTTGATTTTTTTTGTTTATAACTAATTATTTTGGCATCAAATGACCTACAGAGATTGAAGTGCCATAAAACCCAAACCAAACCTAATAATTGTACACTAACTGCTTTTGAATTTAGAGACATAAATTTATAAAAATGTTGATGCAATAGAAGTTTTGCTTCCTGTATCCATTTTTATTATCAATTGCAACTTTTTACCAAAATTTTTTTTTTAACTTCAGTTAGTTTTAGTCCACATATTCCTCTTTTTTGTGTGATTGTCTGTTCCCCACACTTTGGAGACCTGGTCTGGTCTGGTCTTGTCTGGCTTTGGTATATCCTTCTTTGTATCTTTAAATCCAAAGGACTGGCTTGACTCTCATTCAGTCTTCTCTAGATAAAAAAAAAAAAAAAAAAAAAAAAAAAACAAAAAAATAAAAACAAATAATCTCTGTGAACCTTGAGTTAAGCTGGCTAAGACAAAGATAGAACCACTTCCCCATCACATATCTATGACCAGCTTTTTTTTATCTGGCCATCTGACTTTTATATTTCTTTTCCATTTTTAAAATTTTCTTGTTCTTTCTTTTTGCCTTTTCCTATCCCTCCAAGGCCAAACCTGATGATACTGAATAAATTGGCGCTCATCCCTAAACCATAGCCTCATCTTGCCGACCTCCCAAAATCTGCCTATACCCTAACCCCCCAAACCCGGTCAGGTCTTATCCACAATGAAAGCTTAGCTTACTCAGCAGATGCACTCACTACAATGTTCACTTCTCTGCAACAACTCCTCTCTCTCTCTCTTTCGTATGCAGCAACTGCTACTGCAACTCTTCTCCTTTCTTCACCACCGACACCGTTACCATCATTTTAATCATTACAGATGTACACTTACGAGGTTACCTAATACGTCTTCACTATCATTGCCAACTGCTTCTATTTGTTTGTCTGTCTGTCTGTCTGTCGGTTCGTCTGTAGATGCAAGTGTGTGTGTTTATGTGAAAGTAACTTGTCTACACGAATTGCTTGTGTCTCTAACTTCACTTAGACTTGTTAGAGTTATCTAACCCTTTCTCCGCAAAACACACACACACACACCACCTACACACTAATGGCAATAAAGTGGTACTACCGCTTCCACCATTTACTTACTGCATCAAAGTAATCTTCCCTGCGATCTTACACCAGTGGATTCTGGACTTGGAAAAGAAAAATCCAAACTTTCTATCATCCCCACAAACTACTCTCACTCACCCACTTGGTCTGTCTGCTCAAATACCAACATGAACACATCCTGATATAAAAAATATCTAATTCTAAAAGAGATGTTATATAAGTCATGTAGAGCTCTGGAAATATCAAAATATTTCCAGAGCTCTACAGACAAATTTAATTTCAGTTGACTTTTGACAATTCAATATTTTCTTTTACTGACCAAATAGAAATTTTACTAGCCAAACTCATGAAATATTATTTCACTCTAATATTTCTTTAAGATCAACTGGGATACTGTAAATTAATAAAACCTTTTTTATTGGTAAAAATTGTATTGTGTAAAGGTTTTATAATAAAATTTATGTGTTTAAATTTCTATTTTTATTTATGGTGCACAGTAACTTTTTGAATATTGTATTTCTGTATCTCTACTTCATTTTTAATCTGTCTTTCTCTATTCTTATATTTATTTACATTTAAAAAAAACAAAACATTTCAACCATTTTATCATGATAGTTTATAAATTATGTAATAGTACTGTTAAGGATATTCGAATAAACTGCAAACAGACATACATGATTGTAAAAATGGCCTTGTGCCTAACTTGGTTTGGTGCTCTACCAAGTAAATATGATACATGATTGTCCACTTTGATTAGTTGCACAACTTGTATTTTTGTTTATCTAACTCTCCAATTCAATCCATTAGCATTTCTCATTCTAACTTACTAATGACAACTTTTTTGGGGGGGCTAATGTTGTCCCATAGTCAATTTTTTAAAATTTTTGGCCAGGTAGGTTTTGTTAACCTATCATTTTATTGTTTTATTATGTGAACAAATTATGATAGATACTACTATATTTTGACACAAAATATTCCAGACTTTCTCTACCAAAATGCTCATGTGTCTGGTGTGTGTATATTTTCTTATCTATATGTATGTGAATATATATTAGTCTATATGGGCAGCAAAGTGGTAAAAGCTCAGGCTGTGGAATTGTAGTACGCGAGTTCAAATCCCAGTCAAAACCAATGCATTCACCTTTAGCTGCCTCGGGCGGATGGGGCTCGTTAACTCGAGAGAGCAGCTCATCTTGATGAAGGGTCACACATGATGAAGGGTTACATGAATGTAAAAAGCTCTGTAAAGAGCATGTAAAAATGGCCTAACTTGAATTGGTGCTCACCAAGTAATTATATATTTTTCTATATGTATATTGTGTGCATATGTATCTGAAGGTTTATATGTGTATATAGTTTAAATGTATCTTATCTATGTGTGTATATAGTATATTATGGTGTGCATATAT
>JAUZSX010350625.1:0-10136 GCA_034780655.1 Idiosepius hallami
CGTTCACTACTGGGGATAACATGGCAGGATAAAGTGACTAATGAAGAAGTGCTGAGAAGAACTGGCCTTCCATCAATATATCCTTATTAGTATGAACCTAAGGTGGCTCGGACTTGTGCATCGGATGTCCCACGATCGTTTGCCAAGGAGGCTTCTGTACTCATAGCTTAGTGAGCGCAAGAGAAACCAAGGCAGACCAAGGCTGCGGTTTAAAGTCACTGCTAAGAGAAACATAATGATGTAAGACATTCAAACAGGATGGCGGCAAAGGTTGGCTGAAAACCGCGACAACTGCAGACGTGTAACTAAACATATTTGAGACAGTCCTTGTCGAAATCGACAGACTGCAATGATGATGATGATCATGATGTATATATAAGTTGGTGTGTGCATGTGCACTAGTGTGTATGGTTGTTTGGTTAATTGAGAGAGAAAGATATTTGTTGTCCAAATATACATAATATTTGGAACCTTATATTTTAGCCAACTCATTCTTTGGCACTTATACGTTGTCTGTTTGCAGCATATATAATAGAGTGAATTAGTTTCTCCCTGAAAATAACTTAAAATATAGCCTTTAAAAGTTAAATATCTGAAAACAATATTCATTACACTCTTTGATCAGTTATCATTCGAACACAACGCTTGAGACTTCGACAAAAATAAAAATACGCAATGAATGAAAGCAAATGAAAGAAAAGTTAACACAACTAATATTCGGACAGAAGATATATATATATATATATGTTTAAATCAATACCATATTATGACACTTTTATCATCATAGAAATTTATGTTATTTTCACATTAATCGTAGTTTGGTGAGCTTCTTTTAAAGCAATAACGATTTTCTCTGAAAAATTAATTTTATTAGATTCTTGTTCTCTAAAACATAGACATTTTAGATTTAGACAATCATCTATTTGATCAACCATAATATTTTAATGTCTTCTGAACCATATACACGAGATAATTTAACGGGTCTTCCGATAAAATTTCTACTTTTCGAGGAGGAAAACAAGCAATGAACCTTAAAAACATTCTTTAATTTTTATTCGTAGACTGCGGATCATATCAAAATAACTAAATTTTATCAATATATTTTTATTTGATTTTCTTTAATAAAGAATGATAAATATTCTCGGAATAGACAAAATAGTTTAGCATTATTGGCATTCAGGCAACGATTTTAGCCATTGATTAAAATCTATATTTTCCGATAAAATCTTTACTGTTCACTTCTGAAATATCCTTTTATTTTTCTATTATTGTTGTGGACACACCTGAAATCCCCAATTATTTGAATCATCCGTATGTTTATATTCCGGTGAGTGAGAAGCTTTGCGAGAGATATGACGTCATGGCTGAAGTATCCACTGCTTTCTCTACGGCTAGTCGAAAGTACAACCAAGCTTTCTTTCTGTTGTACCACTATCTTCTGTTTGGCTGTATTAAACTCTTCATACTTTATCCAGTAGTTTACTTTTATTCCATCTTTGTCGGTCCATAACAATCATAAATAAATAAGTAGAGCACAATTTAATGTATATATGAAGATATAAGAGAATAATTTACAGAAATCAAACCACGGACATGAAGTTTTGCTCGACTTTGATTATAAAGTACAGTCGTTGATTCTATAAAGACTTGCCTTTATGAAAAAGAAAAATTAATTATAAGAGAGTAAGAAAAATGACGGAATAAAAATAACTAAAAAATCATTTAGTTGTTCTTTTAAATCTATTATTGTAAAAAGGAAAGGTCTTTCAACAAATCGGAAATGATATGAGAGAAAAAAATATTTAACAAATGAAATAAGTAAAAAATCAAGAGGATATGGTTATAATGTAATAAAATAATATATAAAATAAAATAAAAGATGCCCCTCTTTACCTATAAGTTTCGTGGACCGTTATACCTTAGCTGGTACGATTCTCCTTCGTCCATTAAGGTAATCATCTTCGTATAAACAAGACCCTATTTGCACGTGCCTCCTCGAGCCTTCTCGCTCCAATATCACAGCTAAATCCAAAATATGTATTCTGTTTCTTTCTAGTCGAAGTGATTCGTTATATGATTATGATGATATATCTACAAGGTAAGATTCTTTTCTATTAATAATCGTTCAAGAAAAAAAAAATCATATAAATTTTTGCTTTCTTAACAATCTAACAAAGCGATCGACTTGAGATAGACAGTTGGACTTCAGAAATCGTAGTAGTACGTGAGTTCTTCTGTGTACGTTCATACTTGGGAAAGGTATGAATCATCACTTTACCTCCAGCTATGGGTTAAATAGTGCAATTATGTTATTTAAAAATATATGTGTGAACAAAAGAGCGTTTATGAAAAATAATAGTTCTCGATGTTAAATAATCTCAAAAGGTTGATATGCCGAAAAAACACACGATAAAACAAACATACGCATCTATTGGAGAAAATCTAAGTGATTTTTTTAAAATTTCTAACTCATCTACGGTGCCGAATAACTCCTCCTTTCTATCCAACCGAAAGTCATCGTGGCCGAGACACATCTGTCTTCGGCGATCAAATCACTTAGGCTACAAACTTATATAATTCAAAATTTAGAAAATACAAAACTTATTTCCACTAAATGTGCCCCCAAGAAATATAAGAAAAATTTAATTCTCAAGTCTAAAACATCCCTTAGAAATAAATTTCTAATCCATCTACACGAAAAATGTCATAACACTTCAATTATTTATAAAGACGAGAAACAATTTGAATTTCATTTTCGAAGCTTGTCTGTTATTTAAGAATCTTAACTTCAATCTCGATTACGATTTTTACTTTTATGATTCATTTTCATTAACTAACCCTATGCATTATCATTACACATTTAATTTCGCTTATTCCTAACTACAGGCATATATGTATGTATCAAAACTATATCAGAAGAGAAAATATAATTTTAAATTGGCCATTACACTAACAATGGCTTTTCTTACTTTTTTAAGTAAAATTTTTTTTCATAAATTTTAAATGTAAAGAAAGAAAAAAATGACAAAGTTATAATACCAAGCTAAAAGAATGCAAAAATAAAAAAAACAGGCTGATAAGACAAGTAAAGAAAAACAAACTTCACTAATGAAAAAAAATGTTCGTTCAACATTTAGTTTCCGAGTATTGTTTTCAAAGTTACCCCCACCCTTGAATACAATTCGGCGTGGCTATTGTTTTACACATTGATTAATTCTCTTACTTCAGATTAGTTTACTTGTACCTCAAAATAAATATAGATTACAGTCTTGGCTTTAAAAATACACTCGGTTTTATAACAATCTAATGGTAATTTTATTTTTATTTTTATTAATCATTCTGTAATACAATAGATTCATTGTCAATATGCACTGCTGACTGTTTTGGTTTCTTAAGCAATAATTTCTGGTATATCAAATGAACATACATTCTTATTCTTAGAATCTAGATGGACTTGGTAATTTTGTTTTAAATATTTTATCAGGTCTTCGGAAATTCTTCCTAGTAGTGATCCGAATATTCGGGGATAAGAATTCTGACTACTTCTTGGAATAACAGGATCAAACCTGACTTCAGGCACTAGCTGCCAAAACCTAACTTTAACCTAAAAGTTTAAGTTTACACTACCTGGTACGGCAGTCAAAGAATCTTTGATAATCTACCCGAGGTAGTCTTTATTAATCATAATTAAATAGTCAAATTATCTGTTACCCAAATCAACCTCCTTTATGTAAATAGTCGTTACCTGTATCAAGCATTTCTATCTCAGTACTGTATTCTCTGTTACTTCTATTTCCATACACTTTGGTGCTATTTGTAGATAACTTCTTAATATTGAATTAAATTTTGAATTCAATGTTCTTGTTTAGCTGTTTTCATGAACGGAGTTATTTGCTTGCTTCTCAGCCATTGATTTAACCAAGTACCATAAAAATGTTTAGTTTCATTTGATTTATTATTTTTTTTTAAAACCGTTATAACATAATCAGAATCTAATCGTTAGTATTGATGAGTTTTTACGTGTAATTTTAGTTAGAGTTATTGAAGGCGCGGCTGTATTCTTGAAGCGAAGGAAATAGAAACAGTAGACATATCAGTAGCGCTGCAGAGAATGTGGACAGAGTTGGGCAGATTCGGTCGACCGTGGAATAAACGATATGACATTTAAACATTACGTGTCTTTTAAATTTTGATTTCAGCCATAGGCCAGCCTCCACAGATCAAAAACAGAGAAGAAATGGAACAGAGCTACGCACTGAAAGTGACCCAGAGTGTAAAAACAGCAGACGCCCGTCTAGCCATGGAAACAACTTATGGTTGGCTTGAAGAACTTAATAAATCTTACATCCTCGGTCCCATAGTCTCAGTAAGCCAATCTTAAACTTTACACTATCACTTCTTAGCAAATTAAGGCCAACTCTAAAACACAGCAGCTTGGTAATGCGTGCACAGTGATACAAGAGCTTTTCACAACTTTTACATATTTTATTACAGACGTGACAGGATATTTTCCCTTAACCAGATCCTACTCTTGTATGTCCCCTTTGTTTCTGTCCTTTTAATTTCAATCCTAAATAACAAGCTCTGTGGTCCGCCCTTAGCACATATATTCTAGTACAGGTTTCACATAAATGTTTGCAGCTGAGGTTTGAGGAGATGACTTTGCGTAAGGCTGGTTTTAGAAAGGCATCTTCAAACCACCTTCCTTGAAATTTCTGGCAGCCAAAATAGAAGTGCCGATTATCCATATATAAATTGTTATCAAAAACTAGTCATAAAAACAAATAGAGGAAAATTTTACGAATGTAACTTAAACTCCGTTCGGAATTTTAATTCCAAAATCACTTTAATTGAATAGTTTGGCAATATAGCATGTTAAGTCAATTTCCCTCTGTCTTTAAGCGTAGATGTCTGTCTGACTTATCCTTGTTTGTGTCTTTTTTATGAATGAGTTGAAACAACAGAATAAAAAGAAACAGAAGCAACGGAATTTAGAAAAACACTAAAAACAATACGAAAAGTTAAATGGTATTTATTTATGAATGAATGAACAAAAATGACAAATAAAGATGTTAGTGAATGAACGCATGTGAATGAGTGATTGTGGGGTGGTATATAAATAAGGCGGTTCCAAAGGCAATTTTACATGTCTGCTTGATGGTTTCAAGAGCTGACTGGCTGCCTGACTGACTAGCTTGTGTAGCTGGTTATCCTAGCAACTCAAAAACACACATGACTCACTGCAGTAGAACTAACATAAAATAAATAATTAAATCGTCGTGTTTAAAGGGAAATAACTCTTGGGCATACTTTGAATATATTATATTTACATTTTATTTACAGTTTGCCTCGTTCTTCATTAACTGATATAGATTTAATTGTAGTACACAAACACACATAGTAAATATGATACCCACGCGCGAAACGCACATCCATAACACGAACACAAACACATAACACACATTTACACAAACACTACACAGACATAACAAACATTTATACAAAAAATGCACTCAAACTATCTCTTTCTTCCTCTCTGTCTCTGTTTGTCTCTCTCTCTCTCACACATCCATAGATGAATAACTTGGATTTATTTATTTATAAAAAGTGCCACCTGATGTAACAAAATGTTTGGAATATCCACGATTATTGGAAAATGCATTTACTTTAAATTCAATAGTTAAAATATAAATCTTTGATATTTCTAGACTAATTTTCATAGCGTCGTTATTTTGAGATAAAGCGCTCGAAAGTGTTCATGTGTTTCTGATTTTATATATATATATATATTTATATATATATATATATACATATAAATGCTGTCTGTCGATGGACCGTTATGGAATTATATTCCTCATCAGGACAGCTTTGCAGACCAACCTTCCTCTAGCGAGGATCGAAACCGCGCCGTCTTGGGTGTCAGCGCGATCTCTTTCCCCTTAGCTATCGGGCCGGGTGATGATTTATATATATATATAAGGTAAGAAGGAGAGAGTCAGCCGAGAGTCAGAGATGTCTGAAGATGCTGTACAGGCTGGTTTCCTGGAAAATAAGCTCGTTAATTAAGGTAAATTAGTGGAAGGTCGATTTGTAAATAAAGTTGATAAATTAGTTAAATTTCAGGTGACATCTTGAATTCATTTCTGCTTCTTTTGAACTATACACTTTCTAAAAGCTTATGTTCTATGAAATAAAAAAAACAATGTTTGCATTTGCTCAGATGTGTATTTGGCGGCCATATCGGAATTCAAAATGGCTGCCGTAAATTTTGTAATATCTCGGCCTCTAATTAAGCTGGAAAACTGATTTTAACTGGTAAAACTACATTTTCTTTTGCCTTGCATGCCTATCCGCTTTCAGACGATCACATGCACGGCAGAATCACCAGGAAACACATGTGAAGATGGAAGAGCTTTCGAGTCGCGGCTATGCCGAATATAAAACAGAACAAGACAACTAAATAACAACAACACTAGTTGCGAAAACATGGAAAAAGGTATATTTTCTTGGTCGAGCACAGACCCAAGTTAGGCACAAGACCATTTTTATGTGCTCTGTATACCTGGGCTTTTTGTATCCAGTGTCGCCCTTTACCCAGATGAGTTGCTTTCCCGAGTTAACGAAACCCATCTGCCCGAAGCAGCTAAAGGTGAATTTAAAAGATTTGACTGGGATTTGAACTCGCGGACTACAATTCCAGAGCCCAAGTTTTTACCAGTGATAGAAGAAAAGTATGATGCTCTCACTGGCTTCTTGACGCTAAGTAGAAAGCCTTTAGTTAAACAAAAATGTCTGTTTTTATCTAAATTCTGTTCTTTACCATTTTTATTTTATTTTATCTGCTGTTTTGGCCATACAGCCGGATGTTAACACCTAAACCACGATAGACGCAATGCCCAAAGTCGTCTCTTACGCATCTAATCTGCAACTTTAGTCACGTGACGTCCAAAGGACCCAACAAGACGACAAAAAAGAATGTCTTCCTCTTACCCGTTGCTTCTGCTTCTATCCCCCATGTGGGCTAATATTGTGACATTGAGGAAGGGCCTGACACCACGCTTCCTCACCCAGCCGTTTTCGACAGCATGCTACACCCGACACAGCTATCACCAGCAAAAGCCACAATTACTAGAGACCACTACTACTTCTACATCCGTAACTGCAAACACTCTATAAACACGGCCTCGCGTCGAAATCCTCCGTGTATATTTCGTTCTTAATTTGCAAGTAAGACAAAAATATCCGAACGAACCTTACTTTCTGTTGTGGCATCGTGGCCTGTTAGTTGTGGAAAAAAGACAAAGACAACGAAGACTGTATAAACGTGTATTAACAAATATAACAGAAAGATATACGGCCGCTGGGGCAACCCGCCCCGACGGCGTCGACGACTGCCAGCCTCGAAGTCTAGGCTCGGAGTGTCTCTCTCGGAGTGACGCGTCGGTCACGCGCATGCACCGACCTCTGCCGAGTCGGCGAGTCTATAATGAGGGGTGTTTTACTCCCCAACACTTTCCAAACTTCAACTTTTCAGGGACTTTTATCTGAAGTCTTATCTTTTTCTTATTCAAGCATGTCTTTTTCTCTCTTTTTACTTTCAACCAACATTTAACATTTCACCCACTTCTGAAACACACCAACTAATCCATTTTAACCATTTTTCTATCTCGAATAAAATATAAATACCATGTACCATTGTTTGTCATTCTCTTTTGCTCAAGTTTATGGTACCTTCTGATACCTATTTTTCTATGTTAGCCACCATGGTTGGTAATAGCGCCTACATATAAATATTGCCAGGCGGTCAATACGCTTACATTCAAAGAGTGGCATAGCTTGATGGTCAATCCGAAACGGGCTTGCCAGATGTCATAATATGAGTTATCCCCAGGGTGGTGACATAAGGGGCTAAAAATAGAATAGAGAAAAAAGAAAAAGAAGCGGGTTAATTTAATTTAACAATTTAAAAAAATTGTCAATCTAATGCGAATGCCTCCTATACGTAGAACAATCAGAATAAAAACACATTCTATATGGGACAATAGTGCGTTAATGGAGAGAGAGTGAGAGAGAGAGAGAGAGGGGGGAAAGAGAGAGAGAGAGGGGGAAATAAACGAAAAAAAGGAAGGGAAATTCGTCCTAAAACTCTGAAAGTTACAATAATAAAAAATAGTTTACTTAAAGCATCATTCGTTGTTATAAATATAAAAAAATAGTGTACAAAATTAAGGCGTTTTAAAAGAATGTTAAATGTTACGATTTTTTTCTTTAAAAGCTAGATTTTATGAATCAATAAAAAAAAAGCTAGATTTTATAAACCAATAAACAAAACTAATTGAATCTAGTTTGTATGTCCGTTTGAAAGGTTTTCAAAATGATTTGATAAATTTTACCTTTAAAATTTAAATTCATATCTTTCTTTCTTTCTTAAAAAAAAAAAAAAAAAAAAAATAACCGTGAAATAAAAAAAAATTTTCCAAAAATGATTAATCCTGGTTTCAAATGACATTATTAAAAGTAGACATGTTATAAAACACACACAAAACGAACATCATATTAAAATCTGAGGTTATGGAGTTTGATTCAGTATGCAGGTTACATACACACTTTGACTTTTAGACTTCAGGACGTGACACGGTGCAAGTAAGTATATAAATAAATATACCACACAAGGTATGAACCCCCATCTTCCCTCCAGCTATGGATTAAATATTGCAACTTTTATTTATTGAAAAGAAAAGAAAAACTATGTGTGTATAAAAATAACGTTCATCATAAGTAATGTATGGTCAAGTCGCGTTGGAGACACCGGTTCCCGTCAGATCACTGAAGTTTAGCTACGTTGAGCCAGGCCAGTGGTTAGAAGGATGACCATTTAAGCATACCAGGTACTGTACTAGGGCAAGTAAGAAACCTGTACGCGGTGAGTCTGCTACTCCTTTCGAGGAAACCAATTGTTACACTACATAGATCACTGTGCAATAAGTAATTGTTCTCGTCATGATCTAAAAAGGTTGATATGTCATTAAACACAAAAACAAAGAAATAAAAAATAAAGCACACACTGGTGACTAATAAAAGAGATACACACCACTCTCTTATTTGTCCGGAATTTTAAGATAATGTTTCACTTTTAAATTTAAAGATTATTTAGGAAACATATACTTGGTTGAGTTGGACAACAATCACCTTAAAAAATGGCCTCGTGCCAAACTTGATTGGTGCTGCTCATCGAGTAAGTATAATATACTTGGTCGAGTAAGCAACAAACCCAAGTTAGGCACAAGGCCATTTTTACGTGGTTATCACATTCCCGGGTTCTTGGTTATCGGAAGTTGATATCTGTAACCGGTTTCAGTTGAATTCTACAACTTGGGCAGATAAATCTACGGCCTAAAATGGGTTATCTCCCTTTAGATGTTTAAGGTTTTAAAATAGTTTTTTTTAAACGATTTGGAAATATTTGAAGTTGGATAACGATTCTGGGAAGACGTCTTTCAGCTCAACAACAACAACAAACCGACATCATCGGCGTTGTAAACGTTCTAAAGACACCAGGAGATGAAGATCGGTTTAATTTTTTTTGCTGCACGGAGGAATTCAATAGAACATCTCTGCTTCTGACGCACACCCATACAGGAATTACTTTCTTAGAGTCTAACGACGTCAATATCTATAACAGATATATGAAAATTTTAGGTCAGGAATGCATAAGTTCAGTCATAAAAATGCAATTTGCAATCCTCTCTGATCCATTTGGGTATAATTTAAAAAAAATGAGATTAGTTACTTTCGTTGTATTCTCTCTGTTGCTTAAAGGTATTCAATTCCTTCTGTGCAATTTGCAATCCTCTCTGATCTATTTGGGCTGAATTTTAAAAAATGAGATGAATTACTTTTGGAATGTCCGTCGTATTCTTTGTATTACTTAAAGGTGTGGGTGGTCGACGTGGCTCAGTGGATAGACAATCGGACTTCGAAACCGTACGACACGGGTTCGAATCCAATTTGTTCCGTCTACGTTAACATGTCGACTAATATCGTTCAGAAAGGCATAAAGCCCCATCTTCCCTCCAGCTATGGGTTAAATAGTGCAAGACCTCAACGACGGATGTGGCGGATGATGTCTACAATGA
>JAUZSX010350636.1:0-10136 GCA_034780655.1 Idiosepius hallami
TTCATGGTCGATATCTTTTTTAATGCCTTTTGATGGTCGATATCTTTTTTAATGCCTTTTTATGGTCGATATCTTTTTTAATGCCTTTTTATAGTCGATATCTTTTCTAATGCCTTTTCATATTAAAACTTATTTTGAAGTCATTTTCAATTGTAAAATCTATCATAGGTTTTAACTCAACTTTTAAGAACCACTTTTATCTAAATTCCTTAGCAGCAATTTGATAAATAGCATGTACTCAATGTATGTCTTTGGCTAGTTTATAGTCCTTCTTGTGATAAGTTTTACACATTATCTTTTTAGGAAAAATACTTTATTGAGATATTGCAAAAAGTATCCTTTTTATGATAGATTGGGTGAAATTTAATTTATGGTGTCTGTATTCTAATAAAAAAAACTCTTTTTAGATTTTAATTCGCCTCTCAAACTGGAGTAGCCTCCCTTGGTGGCAGAGAGTCTTGATTTACTGTTATTCTAGTGTTAGTGTCACAACTTAAAATTGCCTCGTACATTACAAGAGACAGCTTTAGAAAGTGGGCTCTGAATATCAGTGTCTCTTGTACCTGTGGGGCAGTTGACGTGGCCCAGTAGATAGGCAGTCAAACTTCGGAATCGTAGTACACGAGTTCAAATCCAAGTTGTTCTGTCTACGTTGACATGTTGATTAATACTCTTGGGAAAGGTGTGAATCCCCATTTTCCCCTCCAGCTATGGATTAAATAGTGCTACTTGTGTTTTTTAAAAAAAAACTGAGTGTATAAATAATATTTATCAAAAGTAATTATTCTTGGTATTAAATGACCTAAAAAGGTTTTTATGCTGTTAAACGCATGACAAACAAAGGTATGTATCCTCGCATTCCCTCCAGCTATGGCTTAAATAGTGAACATAGTGTTTAAAAAAATCTATCTGTGTATACAATGATTGTTCTTGGCATTAAATGACCTAAAAAGGTTGATATGCCATAATTAACAAACAAACTTGTGCCTGTATTGTAAAAAAGATTGTTTAAATATTTATTCAAAATTTTTCTTTTTCTTATTCAAAAATTTTTTATGCAAATTATTATTATTATTATTAATTATTATTATTTTCTTTTTTCATTTTTCTTTTTTTCAGATTTATGAGGGTACTGCACAAATCCAAAGGTTAATTATATCCAGGGAGCATTTAGCAAAAGCCAAGGAGAATATGTAAAAAAAAACCCAACAATAAACAAAGATTATTTCAAATGAAATTAAAATGAATTCTTATAACATTGATAGCAGCAACAAAGAAAATTAAGTAACAAATGAGAGAATGAAAGTCTGATAACAAAAGTATATTTGAGTTCTATAAAATTATATTAATGTTTTTTTTGTTTGTTTAAGTTACAACTATCAAATGAATATCCATATCTTGGTCGTAACATTTGAGATATTTTTAGCACTTTGATCATGGAGTTTGTATTGTTGATGCCAAGATACAAATGTTTTTGGTAGAAACTTTTTTTAAAATCAAAATTGAAAATCTTATATAAAAGAAAAAAGAGAATTTAACTTTAGTAGGTTCAGAGTATAGCTAAGGGTTCCCTAAACATGATTCAGCATGTTAACAAAAGATAGAATCACTTGGACTTTTTGTTAACATGCAGAACCATATTTAGGTAACCCTAAGCTACATTGTGAACCCACCTTAGTTTATTTTTGGGTACAAGGGCATATTTTTAACAACCTTCTTTTTTCTGATTCTTCAAACACATTGAAAACATTTACATTTTCAATCATGATTAAAAAAAAAAGAAAGAAAACTGTTAAAAATATGTCCTCTAAAAATGTTCTAAGCAAAAATTATGAAATAAAATTGTGCCTTGATGAGTTCATCAAACTACGAAGAGGCAAAAATTCTGAAGTATTTTGAAACGGTCAATATATAAAAAAGAAAATCAAAATTCTGGGAATTATCCAATCATTGTGAAATATTCTGCAATTTATAATTAAATAATCAACTTTATAAGGATTAATTTTATTCTTTTATTAAATATATTGGAAAAAATGTTGTCACTGAAATATGAGAAAATCTGTTTAGTCAGGGTTCCTAGAATAGAATAGTCATTTCCTTCCTGTTCTGTGATTGCTTGGGTTAAATTTACCCTCCTTATTTAATGAGACAGTCCAATCGACGAGCTTATACCCAACAGTATCCATTAGACAAAAATAATGCAACAGTAACACACATTGTTAATAGAATATTCTATTTTTTTCTTATGTAAGAGATCCAAATGAAAGTGTTTTGCCATTAAATGGCATACAAAGGATTGATTTGCCATAAAACCAATCAAGCAATTCAAATAAATTATATATATATATATATATATGCTTGGAAAGATAAAGTAAGCAAAGAGCGAAAAACAAATGAAGATAAATTTTTCATGATTGATTTTTGAGATAAATGAGAATGAAAATCCATAATATTAATTTTGTTTCTACTTTGAGCATTTAGAGGTCTTGGTTGCCTGAAATTTCTATAATCAATTTTATTCTTATCAACTCTGAATAAATTATTATAATTTTTTTTTTTTAAATGAAAAAAAAATGAGTGCTTTGATATTAAAATAATATTTTTGATAAATTTGATCATCTGTCCAAGGTATATTAAATATTGTATTGAATAAAGCATATTTTTACTACTTAACATTTCTTGGTGCATTTTTTAAATTGATTTTAATTTTTTCCAAAAGTGGTCTCATGTCTTCTTTCTAGAATATTATATTTACTTGGTGAGCACCAACCCAAGTTTGGCACAAAGCCATTTTTACGTGCTCTTACCCGGGCTTTTACATTCGGTGTTACCCTTCACCTAGATGAGCTACTCTCCCGAGTTAATGAGCCCCATCTGCCCGAGGCTACTGAAGTGTAAGTAATGGTTTTGACTGGGATTTGAACTCACGTAATACGATTACAGAGCCCAAGCTTTTACCAATGCTCCACCATCGCTGTCCAATATATATATATATATATATATTGTTTTTGTTCATAGGGTTGGTTAGATGGGCGATTTATTTGATATATAATTGTTTCATCATTAGCTTATAAGTTAGTTCAAAAATAGATCTTTATGATGTTAGAAAATTTTTAAAAAATTATCTTGAGCCAAAAATTATATTTCGTAATTCAAATACTTTGTTAGATTTCAAAGAAAATGGCTTAAACTCATCTAAATGATATGATAAAATCATACATAGGAATGTGTATATATAACCATAATACTTCTTTATAGAAAAAAAAATGTTTGCCTTGACAACATATTTGCTGATATTTCAAGCTAATAAAGAACAAGGGTTGATGTACTATTATAAAAAATATTATGTTTAACTGATATATAATGTAATGGTCCTAGGTGTTTATCGATGCTCTAAGTAATATTCAAGAACAATAACAGTATTCAAACCTTATATTTTGTAATGAAAATCAAACCTTCTAATTAATTGTAATCACCCATAATGTAATATATCTAATTAACATTACTTAGTAATAATTTGTCAAATTGAAAAGATAATAAAATGATCTATTTTTAAGTATATCTTATGCATATCCTTTTTGTAGCGTAAATACATTTCCTTACTAAGAATGCTTTAATAAATGATGTCTTCAAAGCAAGTATGTATATATAATTATCAGCAATAATTACCTTTAAATGGATATGAAATTAAAAGAAAAAAAAAGAAACTAAACCCTAGTTTTTTTTCTTTTCTGTTTTAAAAATTAATTTATTAAAAATGATATTAACAACTATGATAATTGTGCAGCGAGGGTGATGCATTGATAAAAGCTTGGATTGTGGAATCGTCTTACACAAGTTCAAATCCCAGTCAAAACCAGTTCATTTGCCTCGGACAGATAGGGCTCATTAACACTGCAGAGGTTGTTTGATTAGCCTACCTTTGCTTTTTCACTAAGGCTACAGTATGGCTATAATATAGAGAAAAACCAGATCTAAATGAAAAGCATGAACAAAATGATTGTTCCCAGTATTAAATGACTTAAAAATGTTGATATGCCATAAACAAAACAAACAAAAGCACAAACATATCTTTGTATGATTATTTTACATTTCAACCTCTTTAACATTAGAGCAAATCCTAACTTTTTTTTCTCAATTTTTTTTCTCTTTATGGTCCATTTTCCTTACATCTTTGAATATCATCTATGCTTTTTTAGTTATTGTTAAATCAAAGGTAAAATTAACCAGAGCCACAATGGCAGCAAGCAACCCAATCAACACAACTGCATATAAAGTTGTATCATATAAAAAGCAAAATAAAATAGAAAACTACAAGAAAGAAATATTGCTGGATAAGATAATTTATCTACTAGTAAAACAAATAAAAGCCACAGAGACACAAAGTAATCTAACAAATGCTGGAAGGCAAAAGATAATAATAGAGAATGTTCAAGCAATTGGCTTAATAAAAACTACAGAAAATCAAAACACTGTTCATAAAACAAATAATCCAATAGAATCAAGATCAAGAAGGAAGAGAAAACAAAAACACTAAACATTAAAAAAAAAAAAAAAAAAAAAAGAAGAAAAATCAGGAAAAAGAAAAAGAAATAAGCAACACAAAAAAGCAAATGTAAAAAATGGAAAAGAAAAACCACAAAAAAAGGAGAAAAAAAAAATAAGGAGAAAAAAAAAATAACAAACAAAAAAAAAATCCTTCTTTAGCTTTAGTCCAGAAAAGATTTTATTCTCATTTTTTCTGAAAAGCAAATATTTAGGGTGACTAAATTATTTATTATAAACCAAAAGAATGACTCAATAAATTACTTTATACTTAAGACCTGAATTAAATCATCATTATGCAGCTTTAGCAGAGATAGAACTCACTACACCGTTCCAGTAGTCCTTATCTGTCGAAGCACCTAAAGGACCTTCCTTGGGGATGGATAGCACATATTATCTGGATAGGTTAACTTATGTGATGGATTGGGAGATGATGAGTGCCTCCTAAGTACAAATGATGAAACCAATTCATCAGTGGCACAAATTAAATAACCATTATTGATGTGGATTAAGTAAATTCTTAGTAACAAAATAAATAAAATTTCCTGATGTTTTCCTAATATTGAACATGTCAGATCTATACTAGACTCGAGTGGGAATTCTTTTGTTTGACAAATTTTCATTTATATTTACAAGAAACATTAAAAACTTTTCAGTCTTAGTTTTTGGCATCTGTTATGTGTGTGTGTGTGTGTGTCAGCATACTGACCTCTGCAGATTTAGCCAGCTCAACCACTGAATATACCTATTCTATCATTTAAAACTCTACCCAAAATAATATACATATGAATATGCTTAATTGCTACTACTGTTATCAACCTTTAATCCCTTTAAATAAAAATGGAATATTCCAACTGCATATCAATCACTTGTCCATCATCTTAGATATGGTATCATTTTTAATGAAGTAAAAGAGAAAAAAATAGTGTCATTCTCATATGGATAACTAATAATTAACATTAGCAACATAGAATAAAATCAAAATATGCTGGGTTATCTGTTCTACTAATTTTATCTTAATTACTGAGAGGACTAACAGTATTTTCATTAAAATATGAATAGACTGTGCGCCCAAAGGTGTTTATCATTTGAGACTTGACTCCATGACCTCCACCTGAGTGGAAAAACAAAAAATAAGCAAACATCAATAAAACCCTGAATACCATACTATTTTATTCAAGTGCAGATGTTGCACATGTTTAAGAATTTCATTCTAACAACACAGTACTTTTTAATAACACAATCATTGATGCAGTAGATAAATTGTTGAAGTGAATAAAAAGCTTAATTATAATTAGTAAGATTTTGGGGCAAAGCTATCTGAAACTTCCAACTCCAAATTGTAGGCTGAGATTAAAATAAATTAATACAATTAACTTTTGCTTCAGAAAAGTTATGGAAATATTTCTTATGAATTTATATACAATACTTATAAAAAAAACACCACTTCTACAAGCCATTAAAAGTGATTTTTATCCCTTCACAAGACAGCCTAAATGTTAAAATTTAGCTTTTAAAAATTTTAGACATGTCCAACACTTTTAAACTGAGATACCCATAAAATGTTTCCATTTACTCTTTATGTATAAGTATTCACTTTCAAAAAGTAAACTCATTGTAGTTACAAAATACTTTAGTATCAAATAACACTGAATGTTTAGCCAGCCTTCCTAAACCCAATTTTAATCGAATAATGCCTGACCAGCTGTGATAATATTTTTTTGTAATAAATGAACTGTTAGAACAGTAAAAGAAGATTCAGATTTTTTTTTCTTTTTTTATTGTAGGTTTAGGTTCTGCTGACTGAAGATTACTCTAGCCTACTCCAATTGAGATGTAACAAATCTCTTCATTGATTCTACAACTCTTAGAGAACCTGACCTCACACAGAGCCACAATGTCTGAATTGTACTTGTGGAGCTTTTTGGATATAATAGTGCTGGAACTTTCTGGTCTGTTTGACTTTGGACTGACTGTCTAGCATTGTTCATAGATTCCATTAAGCAAAATTGAAGTTGTGCATTTGTTGGGCCTTTTTTTATCAAGAGTAAAATCCAGCTTGTAGGAGTATAATTTTTCTTCCTGTTTCACTAGGCTGGCAAAAAAAAAAAAAATGTTCTTTGGATATACAAGATCCTTTTTGTTTTTAGCTTATTCTTTTTCTAGTAGCACATTGACATTTACAATTACTTAAGGATAAGAACAGATCTTTTAAGAACATCTCTTTGTAAACAATAGTCACACCATTTAACCCAAAGCTGGAAGGAATAAAGACATCCTCATCTTTATCAATGTTATTAATCTGAAAGGTAACGCAACTGACTGCCTGTGTATACAAAGGGTTTTGTAGCTATCTAAGGCATTTTTAAGTTTAACTGAAGCATGATGTGTTTTATTCAAGTAAAAGCTTTCTCTATATGCAGCAATTTCAAGCTCTGTTAATGCATATGATATACAAACTATTGAACTTCAATTGAAAAAAATACTTGTTGCAATATTTAGTACATATACACACAAATACACACATATATACACATACAGCACACATGTATATACACACTTTCTCTCTGCATTTTAAACTGTTTCAATTTTTCCACAAAAATGCACAAACCTTAATTTTTAGTTATACAGATTTGAAAAATTCTTAATGTACTTACCAACATTAAAGTGCTGAGTACAATTAGACAGGTAATTGCCAAGCCATCCGGAGGCTCCATTTTCCTGTTGAAGCTTGAGGGCAGCAATACCCTTTTTTAAATTAATATAGTCTTTAAGGCTTGAATCCTGCTGAGTGAGTTGTTGAAGATCCTTATCTGTCAGTTTGCTCAAGGAGTTCAGACTTTCAACTGAGCTTTCTTGCAAACTGAAAATAAGAAAAACACTACCATTTAATACAAATTTGTTTCATTTCTCAGGGACCAAATTTTACAAATGACAAATCATGGTATATATTCGTGATGTACAAGCAATTAAATGGACAAAAAAATTTTGTTGCCCACTGAAGACTCCAAAATGAAAAAAGGGTAAGAATTTTGTATGACAACTAAAAAAGATAAAATGAAAAATATGAGCATGAATAGATTAATTGTTTTGGTCAATGATGTATTGATGAAATTGAATTGTGGTATCAGTTATCAGAAGTTAAAAATTGTTAAGACACAAAGTTTAAAATGTCTGATCTTGATCAGTTATATTGTGTACATTTTAAAGTAAATGACATATTTAAAGTCTTTGAACTTTTGTCCCTGTTTTCATATTTACATTTATATATGATTTGATTAGATAATATAGACATTTTTTTGTTTAGATATTTTCTCTTGGTTTCCATCAAATTTCTTTAAATAGTCTTAATTTCAAAATTGAATATATTAATATTTTTGCTTTATTACAAATATAAGTTGTCTCAGTCTGATCACAAATCATTATTGTGGTCATCATTAGGAGTGTATATTATATATATATATATATATATATATCATGATATATGTGTAAATCATGAATATTGTAACTAAATCAATTATTGTTTTATTGCAAAATAAGATTAACTTTTTACAAAAACTTATGACAAGGAAGGAATGAGCAGTGTGTGAATGGAAAAAGTCTAGCAATAAATATCTTCAATTAAGCTATAAAATTAAATTAGCCATATATGTGCCAATATTTACTACTAACCTTAAAAAACAATCATCTAATGTTTACTTATAGTTTAGAAATATGAATTTAAGTCAAAAATTTTTTCATAAATCATCTGGTATAAAATCTGATGAATGATCTGATTCAAGACATTTCGGCAAATAATGTATAAGCATTGGTGCATATAAGAATTATTAAGACAAAGAAAAACAAGGAAAGCCTTCAAGTTTCCCAGCAAGTCAACAGTTAGAGAAGATAAATGAAACAAGAATACATTAAAGAAGCTTAGAAAACATAATCTACAACATAATTATTTTCTTTCAATGTAAATCTATGTAAATACAAATTCATTTTAAGGATATTTTTCACCACAAATACAAATCTAGAATAAAACAAGTAACAACATTAAAAAATAATACTCTTTATAAACCTGTAGATTCTAGAAGCCTACAAGAATATCGTTATGTGTTTTTCTTTTTCTATAAAAATTAATCTAAGAGTTCTTTTGGTTAAACAATGGGAAAGTATTGAATCAATCAACTTGACAAATTAGACATCAAATTTGAGCTTGATTTTTTTTTTTCGTTTGAATATTCATTAAATCTTCAGTTAGAATAAATGAGAGACTAATTTTTCTAACCAATTGATAATGACACTAACTTGAAAAGAAAAAAAAAATGTTAAAAAATAAAGAAAAAAAAAAACGGCAAAATAAATGATAGAAATTATAAATTACTTGTCTAATTAATACTGAAAATTCATTCTTTTCTCTATGTGTCTCTACCTCTCTTTCTTTCCTTTAGTTGTTTGAAATATGATGAATTATGCATGTTGTATGTACGGGAAAGATTTGAGGGTAATGATATTGACATTATAAGGAGGAGACTGGGTTGGAAGTTACAAATAACTGACATGATCAAGTTTAAGCCTAGCCCGGTTAAATTGGACTGATATTTACATATAAACATCTGATATAATCTTTTCTATGGGTAAACAAAAACTAAAAAGGTGCCAAATATGTTATTTATCATAGAAAGTTATTAAATTTGATTAGAGGTGAATCAATTATCCAGAGACGGTGAGATATTAAGAGAGAAAGAGATTTAAAAAAAGGGGGGAGAGAAATCTGGATACCAACAGAAATGGAAAGAAAATGATAGATAGAACAAGTTTATGATAAAAAGAAAACTAGTGTACACAATAGGAAGAGAGAAATATGCATAGGAAGAGAAAGAGAGAGAGATGCATAGAATGAAGGAGAGATTGATTGAATAAGAGATAGTTATAAAAAATAAGGAGACATGGATAAAAAAAACACAGTTAAATATGCATAAACTCAAAAAGAGGAAGGTATAAACATGTCTAAACACACACTACCTTAGATAAGTATGCAAACAGAGAGAAGTAGAGAAAAATGGAGTAGAAACAAATATAGATGAAGAGAAATGAGAGTAAAGTATTTACAGAGAGTGAGAAATAAGAATGTGCATATTGAAAGACTAACATTTATCTCATTCTCTCTCTCTCTCTCTAAATAAATGAATATATATATAGGAGACAGAGAGAAAGGTAGAAATATGGTCATAGTGAGTGAGAGATACGTATATAAATATTGATAGAAAGAGTTGTGCATATGCGACTGGCTGAGCTATTTTTCCGAAATAAATAGAAAGAAGAAAATTGATAAAGTTAAATTCTCATTCTGATGCTTTTTTTATGTTTCAAAACAAATTGATTGTGAAACTAAATGACATATGTTCAAGATAACGCATTATTATTATCATAAAAAAAAACGTTAGATAGTAATAATATGATATTTACTTGGTGAGCACCCCCCAAGTTTGGCACATGGCCATTTTACGTGCTCTTACCCGGGCTTTTTATTTTCGGTGTTACCCTTCACCTAGATGAACTGCTCTCCCGAGCTAACGAGCCCCATCTGCCCGAGGCTGCTAAAG
>JAUZSX010350646.1:0-10136 GCA_034780655.1 Idiosepius hallami
TCATTTATTTTTTCTCATTTTTTTGTATATATATATATATATATATATATATATATATATATATATATATATATATATATACACACACACACATATTATTTCATCTCCGTCTTGATTCTCGTCATTTTCTTGATTTTTTTCTTTTATTCTTTGCCTTTTTCTTTTTTTTCTTTTTTTTCCTAAGGTTTCCTTCATAAATTCATAAATTTCTTCTTCTTTTTTTTTATTACTTTTTCCCTTTATAAATCGATTGCTTTCAGACTCAAGCCTGTTTTGTATTTGTGCAAGTGACATTTGTTTTGTTTGTTTGTTATTTTTGTTTTTGTTTTACTTCTCTCCACATGTTGCTTTCTAATATTCTTCACGGTAGGAGATTTCTTTTTCGCAAAGAAAAATTAGGAAAAAAAAAGAATTAATACTTTGTAATCAGCAGGTAGCTTCAGATTTGTTACAAATTATAGACAACAATACAAAAAAGTTTGTTTAGCTTTATATTTTAAAATTACGTTTAGAGTTAACCAGTTGGGTCCATAACGAAAAGTGATTACAATCTAACAAGGAAAGATGAATATATATATATAGAACATTGTCAATTAATACCACTGGATAAAGTCAGTTTGATTAAAAAAAAGACAAAACGCTGAATTTCCAGAGATCAGTTATAACTGAAAGATCTAACCCTTACTAATTAAGTCAGGGTCAGTTGAAAGAACCCAACACCTACGATTCCAGACTAGAATGAATCTGAAATATAGCACTTACTACTCTATGAAGATATGCTCACCCAAATTTCGACCCGCTCTCTCGTATGTGAACGTTCAGAGAAATGATCAGAAATAAAATTACTTTTTAGACTTTTTTACATTATATTATATTACATTATCATTTATTATATTTATTATATTATATTTATATTACAGACGAGATAATAAACTTAAAAACACATAAAGATTCAAATAGAATTAGGATTATGAATTCTTTTAAAATTGACATTACCTAAAAAATTAATTTTGAAAATATCAAAATTGCGTAATATTTGGGATTTGTCTTTTTTCTCTGAATTTCTAAGATTAGATTCAATTTTAAAAATTTGATTGCACTAATTAACCTGATTTTTTTACGACTGTTCATTCAATTATTACTAAACAAAATAATTAGAGCCAAATACTTACCTATCCATGATGTTCATTGGTAAATTCCAATTTAAATCAAGGTGACCGTATCAAATTATCAATTTAAAATTTTCTTCTTTCTAAATAATAAAGATTCAAGGTTGTTGCTCTTGGCTACGGTGGCAGAAAAGCGTTATAATTATGATTATCCAACAAACAACAATGAAATTGTTCAATGAACAAATTTTTCTTTTTTTTAATCATAAATTGAAAATAGAATATTTGAAAACTGAAATCTAACAAAAAGTCTCTAATTTAGACTAGAAAGATTTGGACATCTAAAAGGTATTGGCTTTTTTTTTCAATATATTTTGATATATTTTTTAAAACAAAGTATATTTTCTCGGCAAAAAAGATTAGGAATTATTTTAATTAACTTTTATACATAACACAAAGTATTTGTTTCCGGCAAGATGCAACAAATACAAGGAAATATTCTAATCAAATTGAAGGAATCTGTGGTGGATTTTATCTATCTAATGCAGGTCTTACGACAGACAACTTACACAAGACAGCAGTCGGATGGATGGAATAAGTGGAGTAGTTAGTAATGTGCTGTCCACCTGGAGCTCTATCCAGCAGGGTATGTGCAAAATAATACAAAACGGGAGTGGATATTTGTACAGTTCCCACACTGCCATTAAACTGTATACTTATTCACGAAATTCTTTATTTGGCGAAGCAATTTGATTTGATTTTCTGACTTCCTTACTCCTCCCATACTTCTTATCATTCCTAAAAGACACCCTTCTTTTCTTGAATCTCTTTTACCATTCAAGCCACAAACAGGTATACTACAGCTCCTTTCATGCTAGATGGTTCATAATTAATCTGAAGCATTCTAATCGTTTCAGTAGCATTTTTCCAAAATTTTATTGCATATCGTTTTGCTAATATGACCTCACGTTCAGATTTCATTTTTGAAATTCACCTTTAGTAGGGTGTGTATTCCAATTTCTCCTGTAGCTGTTCATTTGAAACTAAAATCCTAAAAATTGATCTGTCATCTCATAAGATAAATACCAGTAGCACACGGCATTTTTAGTAGTGTAGAACGATTTCAAAAGAAGTTTGGAAACTTATTGAAGGATCTTCGTTACAATTACTATTAAGTTTTAAAAACATTTGAGTGGTATATCATCTATCAATACGTAATTTCTCCCGATCAGAGTACATAAGACTTCCTTGTAGAAGTATGAAGGTAATAGCAATATTGTTAAGTGTTTATTAGAAGTGGTGTGATATTTTTTAAAGAAAAAACAGCTTATTCGCGGTTCCTGCGATTTTGCCCTTAAAGTTGTCTTTTTTTAAATAAAAAGGACCTGACTCTTAAACTGTTGGCTAAACTCATACAAACAGCAGATGAATTGTTGGATAAAAATAAATCATAAGAAGCGTCTGTTTTATTAAATTTGCAATTAAATATGCGTTTACATATGGACTAATATCCAATCTAAAGTTATGAATCCACACAATCCCTCCAGGTATGGATTAAACTGTGTTATTCAGAAATCTACGTGTTTACTAAAAAACGTATATCAAAATTAATTGTTACCGGCATTAAAATGATCTAAAAGCATTGATATGCCGTTAAGCACTCACACACAATAAAAAAAAAACAATAATTTTAGTAAATAGGAATTTTATAAAGATTGAAGGACTTTAAGAATTATTTGTATTTTTTTGTCATTTCTGCTTCAAAATGCTTTTTTTTGTCAATTTTGCGAAGTGCAATCCTTTTTTTTATCGAAACTTGTTTAAACTTTTATTTATGATTTTACTAGCATGTTTATCTTTTACTGGGTTGTGTTTCCTGTTTGCAAATGGCGGACATCCTTTTAAAACGAAGAAAAAAGATAAAACAACAAAAACAAAAAAATGAAAAAAAGAAAAGAAAAAAAGACAGAAAGATTATTTTCTGGTGCTAATGTTTCTTTTAACTTCCTCCTGTCAAAGTCAATAGAAGAAAAATTTCAAAACCATTACGCTATTTGAAAAAAATAATAAAATCATTATTATAACAACTATTTTTATAATTATCATCATCAAGATTCTAATTAGGGTCACCAACCATGAGCGTCAATATAATCATTAACATTCAGATCATCATCATTATTATCATCATCATCATCATCCTCATCCTCATTATCATCGTTACTATTATTCTCATCATTATCGAGATCATATTTAGGTTTGCTAACCATACAATTCTCTAAAGAGTACGAAACCTGCATATTAACTGTACTATCATATTCTTCGGAAACATGGACAACGTATCGCTGACATATCAAGGTTTTGGAAAGATTTCTCCAAACATGTCTCTGTATAATTTCTAATGTTTCGATACACTCTCTTACTCATAATGAAGGTGTACCCTTAAAGGCTAGCACATTCAGCATAGAAGTGCACATCATACGCAACCGGGTGTGCTGAGCGAAACACCTAGTTAGGATGGAAGATTCAAGAATACTTAAGCGCTTATTTTATGGGTGCCTTAATAGGGACAAGTGTCCTAAAAATTAGCCAGAGAAACAGTGCAATGATTTTATCAAAGGCAGGCTTTGGGCCCTAAAAATAGAGGTAGCAAATTGGGAGTCTATAGCAGTTGACCGGAAATCATGAAGAATCTACAGTGGAGTTTATCTATCTAATGCAGGTCTTACGAGCCACAGAGCTACTCACGCAAGACAGCAGTCGGGTGGACGCAAGAGAGGTTGGAGCTAGTAGTGTGCTGTCAACCAGGAGGTCTATCCGGCAGTGTAAGTGGCAAATTATATAAAACTGGAAGGTGTATGTGAGAACATATGGGAACTCATTCGAACACAGACATGTTCAGAGGGTAGGCCTTCCTGTGTAAAAAAGTGGCAGTTACTATATATATATATTATGTGGAGTAAGTTTGGCTATAATTATAGTAAAAGTTTTTTATTATCAGTGGTATGTGTATCATTCTCTTGTTATTATTAGAGGAAGTTGTAGTAAGAATAGTTGTTCCTACTGTTAAATATCTATTTACTATATTCATTTTCTATTTTTTAATTTCATTTATTTATATTTTTCGTGTCAACAATTTTTAGTGATTTAGTATATATGTATCCTTGTACCTCCATTGATATATAAGTTACGATTTTTGTTCAGAAGTTTGTTCTGATTAGGGAAAGTGATAATGGTTAATTTTTTTATTGGTTGCACTGTTTAGATATGTTGTTGTTTGCAGAGTTGATTATTTTAATATTGCATGTTATTTCTGATGTAGGTTGGTTGGTGTTTTTCAGTTCCTATACTGTGATAGAGTATTTATATTTTTTATATAAAGTCATCACAACTTATCTTAAAAAAAATGATGGAAATATCCTCCATTTCTATCAATACATTATTTTCTATTGCACAGCAACTTTGTAGGCACCCTATATAAAAAGGTAGGGTAGATTTTTGCAATACGATTAATGAAATGTGTGAACAAATACCATTTTCTCCTACTCAAACAAAAAGTATTGAACTTATTACAAAAAGGTCAAAGACATCACGTTACCTTACAGTTGGTATTGTTTGCCAAATATCTCATAGAAAGTTCAACCCAATCAGGCAATCGGCTCATTAAAAGAAGGTATAATTTATGTAACATGTATTGAATATCTTACGTTAATGGTTTGAATAAAATCCACGAGCTTCTGTTCTCAAAACTGGCTACTTGAGCAAAGTTTATCTTAGTACGGTCAAAATACGTTGGAGTCACCCAATCCTGACAGATTACCGAAGATAAACTTGGCCATATTTTGGTCTAATTATTACTAGGAATGAACGCTATTATTTGGTCAATCTAATTGATACTGAGATATGTACAAAGTTTGACCAATCACAGAACAGAAAGGATACAAACTATATAATCATCTATAAAAACCCATAGTTTTTATTGACATATGTCTGTACTACAAGGACAAATAACGCTATTTGCTTGAAATCGAAATATTATTATTATTATTATTACCATTGTTGTTGTTGTATTGGTGTTAATTTAACCATCACTACAACAACTAGAGCAGCTGCTGATGTTGCTAAAATACACATTGAATATACCATTTGGATTTAATTTTTTTTTCTTTTTTCTTAATATGAAAAAAGCATTTTAATTTTTGCAATATCTTAATGATGGGAACAGTTTGCAACGTAGAACGTATTGAGCACTTATAGCGAGAAACCACTAAAGAATACCAGGTACTGTACCAAGCCTATCGGTGGTTTTCTGAAATCTAATCCATGAAGGATTTCGAACTGAAAGACATGCCCACCTCCCACCGATCATCAACGCCAGCCAATTCTACCCACTCTATCTCTCACACCGGGTAACAGATGAGTTGCTTTTTGACTAAAAACCTCCTCTTATAGTGCTACCCCTAAATGTGAGAACTGTGTGTCTTCAAATACCCGGAGATTGCGAAAACTCAATAAACTACATTAAGACTGATACGAGCCCAAAGTCTTCCTATTCAAACTCTACAACAACATCACGGCCAAATCACACTAGAGAAAACGGTTTCCGTCAGGTACTGGAAGTTAAGTTATGTAGAGTCTGTTCCGCACTAAGACAGGTGATCACTTAGAAATATCAAGTACTATACGACTGTACCAGGCGAGTCAGTGGTTCATGGCATGACCAGTTAAATGCATTAAGCATTCGAACTGAAAAACATCTCTTCTACACTGGCCCATCCCTAACAACGACAGACCAGAGAATGTTCTCGATTACAGTTACTCTATAAGGTAAGGACTGGGTGACTCAGAATACCCTGAGATTGCGAAAACTCTATAACAACGAGAAGACTTGTTCAAGCTCGAACGGGTGGGTGACGTCTTCCTGTTTAACAACGTGAAGCCTAACAACAACCAACACCACCACCACCAGTACCACCACCACCACCACCACAACAACAACAAAAACAACAACAACAACAACAGGACTTATCTAACCAAATTAAAGCAAGGAAGACATTTCAATTCAAATTTACAATATTTACATTTAATCTGGTGGCCAAATATTACAAGTAAAATCGAGAAAATACTTTTAACACCGACTCCTAGATTGCAGATTTGTTTATTTTGTTTTATAACATATCAACATCATTTAATGCTAGAAAAGTCATTTTTGATTAATGTTTTTTTGTTCACTCCAATTGAATAACACGATCCGTACTATTTAATCCATAGCTAGAAGGAATATGGCGCCTCTTATTTTCTTTTAAAGAGTATTAGTCTAAATATAAAAAAAGAATGACTGGGGTTACTAATCTTTTGAATCTTGATCCTGCTCAAACATTAAACATACAAGAATTCAATAGTGAGTTTGGTGGAAATATGAAATTCATGAGCAACCCCGAGGGCATGTATTCGAAATGTATGTGTTCGACTCCAATAAATAAACCTATTAACCAATCAACTTCTCAACCGATAATTAATCAAGTAACCAACCAAAGAAAATACTAACTAAAAACCAACTAAACAACCATCTTATCAAATAAACAACTAACAAACGAAATAACCAGGCAATGAAACCAACCATTCAACCAGCCAGTTATTCCTTATCCCAATCTCTTGTAAACTGCATCAACCGTTGTTTCTAACTGTTCTTTCTCCCTTTTTTTGCTTGCATTACTTGATAGCGTATAATTTGTCCCTGTCCCTTACAGAACACGAAACCCAATAAAGACAACATCATTCATGTTTCAGCTCAACAGCTACAAAATGACATTAATGAATGCATTCATATCCAGAAATAATTACCACTGTTCTCTCTGCTTTTATCGTATTTCTGGTGCGTATATACCTTACATTATGTATGGATTAGATTAGCCTTGTTGAATAATGATTCGTCAAATGTCTTGAACACTATACACCTGATAAGGCACTGGAAAAAGCTGCAATTGGCTTTGAGCACTAAAGAAGTATCTTGAAGAAGTGATTATATGCTTTCGTCATCTAAAGATGACGTCAAAAACGTTTGATAGTGCTAGGAGAATTGGTTAGGTTTAAAAAATAGTTGTGCCCTTACTTACAGATCAGTTCTTTTTAACGCTGTCCTTATAAATACTTTATTTGTTTTGTTTTTTTAATGTCAGATAATGATGTACACATAGGCGTCACCACACATATTCTATTCCACCCCCATTATATTTAAGAATTTACGGGAAAAAATATATTAAAATTCATTGTTTAAAATAAGTGTAAATTTGAATACAGAGACCAAGTTTTAGGTTTTTTTGCAAAAAGTTAGAGGAAATTATTATAACAAATACACAAAAAGTAATAAAAAGGGTACTTTGAAAACTTATAACAACTGTAGAAGCCAAACAAAAAAAAAACAACTTATGACACTTTAATCTTATAATTATATAGAAAATTACATTAAAAGAATGTGTCACGATATTGAGTGAAAAGCTTATCATGATAGTGTATTTAAATGCAATCCAGAAGATAATTGAAATAGAAAATAAAGACGAGTGTTCTGATATATGTGTTGCTTCGGAATAACCCGGATGAGTAGCGAAAATCAAAAATCAAAAACATCTGCTTCTAGAAGGAATCGTCTAAGTTCAAGAGAATTTTCCCTATTTTATAGCTTACAATTAAAAGAATTGTTCAAATGGTGCATTATTACAGACCCAAAACTAATTTGCAATTTATTTTTTACAAAAAGACTATTTGGAGATGTTGAACAAATTTGATTTGGTTCTCAGGTGAAAGAATAGCTGCTAAAGGGTCAAACACAATCCCCGAGCTAGGCCGAGTAATATTGATAGCATTCTTTAAAAATAGAACTGTCCAAGTCTTTCACGTAATTTCTATAGTTATCATTATTTGAATTGCTTCAGGCACTGGGCATTTAATTATTTTGCACCATGTCTTATCGCTATTACTTCTCAACCTTTTTCCAATCGTTACACAAAGAAGAAAAGAGTTAGCGCGTACAGTTTCTCCGAATCATGATTAGATTCAAATACAAGTAACAGCTGGTCTGTACCATTTCTTGTATTAGATCTTAGAGTTGACACACAAAAACATTATTTGTCAGGCACTCCTACATGTCAGCAGAAAATATTAGTTAAACCTGATGTCTGGTTTCATTTTCTTTTTACAAAGTAAACTATTTTTCTAGACTGCTGGGTATTTATTCGGTTGACTACGTTACCAAAATTCGCCACAAGGCCAGTAAATAACTTTTTAATCTGGCAAAGTGCGCTGCAATCGTCGCCTTCAGAAAAAATCTTTTGTTTGTAAGGCTTTTAATTTAAGATAAAGTGGTCCGAATTCTAAGATATTATAAAAGTTAAAACACCTTTTATTAAAAAGAGAATAGTGAAAGAAAACTAATCCAAATGCTAACAAATACACTAAATATTTTTAGCAGCGGCAGTTCAAGATTGTTGTAGCATTGGTACAAACAACAACAAAAAACCAGTTCACACTTGGAATAATAGCATTGGGAAAGGTGTGTATCAATGTATTCCCCACAATTATGTAACTGTTGTTATTTAAAAATATGGACTAAAAAAAGATCTTTAAAAGTTTAGATACCTTAAAATAAAACTGAATAATCTCATGCAAAACATAAATATGTGGGGAAGTCCAATTGAGGCAGTAGATAGACAACCTAGCTTTGGAATCGTTATAAGTACGTTTAAATCTTCGATGTTCCGTTTGCGTTCATATTTGAACTAATATACTTGTAAAAGTTATAAATTCCAACACCCCCTCTAGCTATGGATTAAAAAGTGCGTATTATGTAATTAAAAATCTACGTATGGAAAAAAAGCTTCCTCAAAAATCATGTTAAATTACCTAAAAGGTTAATATGCTGTAAAACTGAACAAACAAATTATGTATTATGATCCAAGTTTTGAATTATCACAGAGTCTAAAAGCATTTTTATATAAAATTCCATAAAAAGTAGAGAATAAGAAAACAAATAAAAAAAATCTCTTAATCAAAGACCTTTTCAGTGAGCGCTACAAATGGTGTGCAGTTTTAATGAAGATCTTGCCGTAAGCCCACAAATAATGAAGACAGTAACCTCGATCGCAAAAAAAAACATCATAAACCACGAACATAACTTGTCTATAGTGATCACTGATAGGAGGTACTTGGAGCAGTCTTGTTTTATATCTAATAAGCACTTTCTATGAAAAAAAAAACAACGAAATTTTAATAATACCAAACACTATTGTACTTTGAGAATTGATCGAACACCAAACTAGGTTTGACACCACGCCAGTTAAATTTGTTCAATACATGAATCAGCGTAATTCTTCATCTAGACTAGTTACTCTCCTTGAATGGGCGGTCCCCATCTACAAGGATAAATTCACTCCCCACTTAACGAGCCTCATCGGCCTAGAGCATCAGAAAGTTAATGTAATAATTTTGATTATGATTGATCTCGTATGATACGCCTTCATATCAACCATCCTATATCTATATATATCTAGTTATCCCCATATTTGTCTATATGTATCCATCTATATCTATATCTATAACTATCTATATATTTATATATCTATCTATATCTATATCTAATATCTATCTATATATATATACATCTATCTATCCATCTATCTATCTATCTATCTATCTATCTATCTATCTACCTGTCTGTCTGTCTGTCTGTCTGTCTGTCTGTCTGTCTGTCTGTATGCATGTATGTATGTATGAATCTATCTATCTATCTCTATCTATCGGACCTGACAATTGTTAGGGCATGTCATGTGCTACTGGTACCATGTAACCCATTACTACCAGCCGCATGGTCGGGTTACCTGCAGTTAAACTTGTTCCCCCAACAGTATACCTGGGCAGCGACGGTGGAGCATTGGTAGAAGCTCGGACTGTGAGACCATTAAAACCATTACTTTCACTTTAGCAGCCTCGGGCAGATGGGGCTCGTTAGCTCAGGAGAGCAGTTCATCTAGGTGA
>JAUZSX010350657.1:0-10135 GCA_034780655.1 Idiosepius hallami
TGTTTATCTCCATTCTTCTTCATCTTCATTCTTCTTCGTCTTCTTCTTCCTCTTCTTTCTTCTTCTTCTTCTTCTTCTTCTTCTTCTTCTTCTCCTTCTTCTTCTGCTTCTTCTTCTTTTTTTCTTTTTCTTTTTGTTTATTTTCCCTTTTTCTTCTTGATCTTCATTCTTCCTTTTTTTCATTATATTCATTCCTTTTTATATTCATTCTTTTTATCTTCTTTATTCTTCTTTATAATTCTTCTTGTTCATCTTCTTATTTTTCATCTTCGTCTTTCCTCTTCTTTATCTTCATTCTTGTTTATCTCCATTCTTCTTCTTCATCTTCATTTTTCTTCTTTTTCTTTTTCTTCTTCTTCATCTTCATTCTTGTTTATCTCCATTTTTCTTCTTCTTCTTCTTCTTCTTCCTTTTTCTTTTTTTTCTTTTTCTTGTTTTTCTTCATTCTTGTTTATCTCTATTTTTCTTCTTCTTCTTCTTCTTCTTCTTCTTCCTTCTTCTTCTTTTTCTTTTTCTTTTTTTTTCTTCATTCTTGTTTATCTCCATTCTTCTTCTTTATCTTCATTCTTTTTCTTCTTCTTCTTCTTTATCTTCATTCTTCTTCTTCTTCTTCTTCTTCTCCTTTCTTCTTCTTTTTCTTCTTCATCTTCATTCTTGTTTATCTTCATTCTTCTTCTTCTTTCTTTTTTTTCTTCTTTTTTCTTCTTTTTCTTCTTCTTCTTCCTCTTCATTGCCCTTTTTTCCTTTCTCCTTATTTCCTTTCCTTTCTTTCCCCCTTTTCAGTTGTCCCCTCCCCCCTTTTATCTCTTCGTATTTTTGATTCAAAATCCAATTCCTAATTCTTCTCATTGTACCCAAGAATCCCTGAAATTCGTATTTGCTGAAAGAAGGAGGAATTTTAAATTAATTTTCTAGAAATTAATTACATGGTGTTTCTTACTGAGACAATTTTTCACATTTCTCTCATAACTTTTCAAAGCAAGAAACTTTTTTTTCTTTTTTTCTAAAGGCCAACTTAGATATCTTGAGGGAAAGTCCAAATGACCCAGTGGGTAGCCACTCGGATTTAGGAATCGTAATACACGGGTTCGAATCCTTTTGAGGTTTTTGGGTTTCGTTCCGTTTGCATTTATAATTCGACCAAATCCCCTCAGGAAAATTACGAATCCTCACCCCCCTCCAGATATGGGTTAAATCGTGCACATTGTGACATTAAAAAAATCACGGGTTGACAAAAAAAAAGGTTTTAAAAAATTTGATCGTTCTCGGTATTAAATTGCCTTAAAAGGTTGAAATGCCATTAGACAAAAACAAAACAAATATCTAGATATTAATCTATTTATTTTGTTCACGCCTATGGAATTTTAATCTTTTTCTGGTCATTTAATGCCGGATAAAGTTCTATGGTTATAGGTCTTTTTTAAGCTTTAAGTTTTGGCGCTTTTGCAAAACAAACAAATGGAGAAATTTGGCCGAACCCTAAACCCTAAACCCTAATACTAAACCCTAACCCTAACCCTAAACCCTAACCCTAACCCTAAACCCTAAACCATAACCCTAACCCTAAACCCTAAACCCTAACCCTAACCCTAAACCCTAAACCATAACCCTAACCCTAAACCCTAAACCATAACCCTAACCCTATACCCTAAACCCTAACCCCAACTCTAAACCCTAAACCCTAACCCTAACCCTAACCCCTAAACCCTAACCCTAACCCTAAACCCTAAACCATAACCCTAAACCCTAACCCTAGCCAATCAAATTGCTGTCTTACAACCGGTGTAAAGTCCCCGAGCAAAAAATATTTCTCCATTTGCTTGTTCTGCAAAAGCCCACAAGTTCCTTGGCTAATTTCATAAAGATGTGTAAGGTTTAGTTTTTATTGTCCATTACTTTCCTGACAGTGTTAGCAGTTTTCATGAGTGCTGTAGTCTCATAACCTTTAAGATGGACTCGTCCATTAGGCATATAATCAGCCAGCTAAGACTGCTCAATGGAAGCTATTCAGTAAGTCGTACAGAGATGACTCCCACGAACTTACTAACCTTTTCTGTACCACTAACCCATAACTTGATATAAATGTTCTTCTTATTCTCACCAAGTAGTCATGTTTCTAATTTCACCACCTTCGACCCAACATTCATCATCATCATCATCATCAAATTGTGGGATCTCACACCAGTCACCAGGCGCTCTCACACCTAGCAACTAGTTATTTTTTCTGGAGTCAAAGTGACAACAAGTCTCCTCTGATTTCCAGCAAGTTCCGTACCATTCCAGTCAAAGACTGTACGGTGCTGCATCTCCCCGGGCTTTCACTCCGTTATGCCCACTTTGCACACCGGTCAATGTCCGGTGGTAATTCCTGAAGACAACAAGTGACAACAAGTCTCCTCTGACACTCCAGTACATGTTGATACCTTGCAGTCAATAACTACAGACCCTCCTCTTTCAGCTTGGTGTATTTATTATTATTATTATTATTATTATTATTATTATTATTATTTTTAGAATTATTATCATTATTAGAATTATTATAAGAATTATTATTATTAGAATTATTATTAGAATTATTACTATTATTATAATTATTATTTTTAGAATTATTATTATCATTGTTATTAGAATTATCATTATTATAAGAATTATTATTATTATTATTAGAATTATCATTATTATTATTATTATTATTATTATTAGAATTATTATTATTATTAGAATTATTATTATTAATATTGATGATCATTATGATGATGATACTGATTGGGTTTGACAAATCAAATTAAATATACACGAACGAGTCATGAATCTTATTTAGCTAATTAATAGTTTTGCCTTTTTGAAAATAAAAATAAAAAGACGTGTCCAATTCTTATAGAACTAACTAGGTATGCATTATTTACTTTCTTATACAGATATGGTTTTGTTTCCTTCAACGAATGATATTATTCCCAGAAAGTTTGTTGGTTGTATGAATATTAATTTAGTTTTTGGACACATTGTTCTAAAACTGACATTCGTTCCCCCCCTCCTCACTTTCTGTATTTAAATATTCATTTATTTAATATTTCCTTATCTGGACCTACACATAAGTTCGTTTGATAATTTGACATCCTTATTCTAATGTACATCCTGATTTAAAAATTTATATCTTTTTAAAAAAAATTGTTTAAATTTTTATTTCAAACCTATCTTTTTGCTTTTTTGTTCGCTTTCCTTTCGTACGAGAACGAACACAACAAACAGGAAGGCAGCACTGAGCATGCGCGGAAAAGAAATATGTCAATTCAGGAAATAAGCTCTAAGCAGTCGTGACCACGGTCAGCAATAACGGAAGTGACACTTGGAAGAAGTTCCCTGTTTAATTTCCCCTTTTCTTTATTTTTCTTTTCATTGTATTTAAATACTTAAAATCTAATTTTGGTTTTCTAGAAAATAAATGGTTACATTACAGGATTGTACAAAAAATAAATAAATTAAAAATAAATTAAAAACAAAATTAATAAAAAAAAGAAAAGAAAAAATAAAGAAGAAGAAAAGAAAAAAGAAATCTAATGTGTAATTTTCAGTCGGTAGAGTTAAAATATGTACTTGTATATAAAAGAAAAAAAAAGAATATGACAAAACTCAAGAGTTAAAACTCGAGGAAAAATTCGGAAGAAATGAAATGATGGCTATTATTTGATGACTTTCGCTCCATTCCCTGTAATCATCATCGTTATTATTTTTCCTCATCATCATCACCAGCACCAGCACCATCACCAGCACCAGCACTACTACCATTCTGGGATCTCACACCATTCACCAACCGCTTGCGCACCCTGTAATCATCATCATTATTATAATCACCATCATCATCGTCAATATCATCATCAATATAATCATCATCATCATCATCATTACACAAATCACCAACCACTTGCGCACCCTGTTATCATCATCATAATCATCATCATCATCGTCATCATTCTGGGATTTCACACCAATCACCAACCACTTGCACACCCTGTAATCATCATCATCATCATCTTCATTATCGTCATCATCAATATCATAATCATCATCATCATCATCATCATCATTCTGGGATCTCACACTAATCACCAACCGCTTGCGCACTCTGTAATCATCATCATTATTATAACCATCATCATCATCATCATCATCATCATCATCATCATCATCATCATCATCATCATCATCATCATCATCATCATCATCATTCTGGGACCTCACACCAATCACAAACTGCTTGCGCACCCTGTAATAATAATAATAATGATAATCATCGTCATCATCATCATTCTGGGACCTCACACCAATCACTTGCGCACCCACTACCCAGTGGTTTATATAAAATTCAGAGGGACAAAAAGTTTCTTCTGAGTTCCAGAAATTTCACGCCATTCCAGTCGAAGACTGTATGGTGCAACACCTCCTTGGGATTTCATCCCGCTGCGCTCCTTTCGCACACCTGCAATTAGCTGAGTTCCCACTCTGCCAACGTCCGGTTATTATTATTATTATTATTGAATTCTCCCACCGGTCACATGCAACGCTATAATGCTGTTTGTGACTGGAGCCAGAGTGAGAATGTCTCATTGTGATGATCCTGCAGAATTTGCTCCATATGACGATGATGATAATGATGATAATAATGTTGTTGATAATGATTATCATCATCATCATCATTATCATGAGGTCTCACACCAATCACCAGGCGCTCTCACTCCCCTAAAATATTGGAATCAAAGTGACAAAATGTCTCCTCTGATTTCCAGTCGGTTCCGCACCATCCCAGACAAAGAATGTACGGTGCAACATCTTCTTAGGCTTTCACTCCACAGCTAGGTATGACAGGACATGTCGGAAAATTGTTAACCCCCCTTTGTTTAAAACAGCGATCGCATTATGTATAAATAAATTCACTTTTAAATGTTCTCATTGTTTTAAGTAAATATTCTTTTTAATAAATAATTGTTACCCCCTCTTTGTTTAAAACAGCGATTGCATTATGTATAAATAAATAAATTCACTTTTAAATGTTCTCGTTCTTTTAAGTAAATATTTTTTTAATAAATAATTTTGGGTCCAATGATCGGTGAGGTAAAAAAAAATTATTCATATGTCCTTTCATACATAGCACATCACGGTTCGATACGATATAATAATAATATTAGTTACATTCTTTGTCGGTGCAAGGTCAACGCCATTTTTGTCCCGGATGAGAATAATGAAATGAATAATGAAAACCCCTTCCCCCTCTTGGCATAACATTGGATTTTTTAGAGAACTTATATTCACAATTGTAGACAATTCCATCTTTTTTTTATATTTTTGTTAATATGCAGAACCGTTTTTATGGGACCCTAAGCTACACATTGAACCCACTAAAGTTACGTTCTCTTTAGATGTAAGGTGAATGCCACTTTTGTCCCGGACGAATCTTATTATTGATTATTTAACCCTTTTGACCCTGAGAGGCCGATATATCGGCCCTAACAACATAAGGTTAAAAAAGACACAATACGATTTTGGCTTTAGTATGTTTCTCCAATATAACGGCTCTGAGTGACTACCTGGTAATTTTGAGGTCGGGGTTCAACGGGTTAAACACCGTGCTTCTCTTGGCATAAAATTGGATTTTTTTTAGAGAACTTATATTCACAATTGTAGACAATTCCTTTTTTTCTCATTGAATTCGAATCCTTATTGATTGACAAATAAACCATTTTTATGGCACTGAATCAAGCAATTAATTTATTTGTTTGGTTTCAGCCCAAAATCAAACTTTTTTTTTAAGAATAAAATTCTATGGCGGTATTTTTTTATCTTATTTTTTTTATTTATTTACTTGTTTTTTGGAATGAACAATTTTTCGAAATACAGTTTCAACATCTGAATACATTTCGTACAGGGCCGTGCTTAGGGCCCCTACAATTGCTAAAGGGGCGCAAGTTCTCTAGGGGCTGCAAAGCTCTTTAGCTTCACAGATTCTTAGTAATTCAAAAAATGACAAAATTAATCATTCGAATTAACTACAAAATCATTATTACACCTATCAATCCATCTCTCTTTCTGTCTATCTTTCTCTCTTTCTCTCTCTCTATATATTTGTATATGTATGTAAATATGTTGTTTGATCGAACGCTCCAGTACGTGGGGTGGGGGAGCAACTTACTTTTTTAGGATAAGAGAAGGCCGCAAGACGCATTCTGCGTCGGGGCCGCAAGGTGCTTATGCACGGCATTGATTTCGTGTTAGAAACTCCAACCCTTAGATGAGGACAACAACCCCAAAAGAAAAAATTAATACACAAAAACATATTTTTAATCATTTTGCACTTTTTTCAAGCTTTTATAGAACTCTTCCACCTTTAATCCACCTAATATACTATTAAAAACTCTAATCATTGCATTTGAACAGGTTCTCCACCCGGTTTTGAAATTGCGGGTATGGGCGTGTCTAGATCAAGCAGACGCTATATTTCCAGAAGAAAATATGAAATTTAACTGTGAAAACTGGTATTCTTAAATGATCACCCATCTTACTACTGGTCAGGCTCGACGTTGCTTAACTATAACGAGTTTTAGTATGAATTAAACAGGAGTTTTTGTAGCATAATTTCTAAAGCTTATAGTAAAAAAAAATTGTTTAATAATTTTCTTACATAAATTCATGAAGCTTTTGAGGTTAGCGTTTTCTCATCGTTCGAAGAAGCCCATATTCAATCGGATCGGATTGGCTATGTGTGCGTGACAGTTTTGAAATCTGTCGACAACAGAAGAAGACGATATGAAATCGAAGTGGATTGCTTCTAGTTTTCAAAAATGGCCAAAAATAAAAATAAAAAGTATTTGTATTTCAAAGAAACGAATCTTTGCAAAGATTTTTGTCTGTTTTATTCATCAGTGAATTACAATTTTGTCAGCGTCAAAGAAAGAGAAATAAATCATAAATATATACGCTTGTCTATCAAGTCCAGTTTGTTGTGCGACAAAAACATTCGTTCCGGGTGCAATATGCTCTTTTTTATTTTTTCTTCTTTTTCTTTTTTGTATATCTTGCCTTTTACAGATTCGTTGCTTCTTGTTTTGTTTTTGAAAACATTTTAGATTTTTGCATCAATATACAATCGAATTAACCATTTCGTTTGCCTTATTCGTCTCTGTTTTGTTCTCTTTCTTAGATTTTCCTTCTTTCCATCCAGAAATTTTCCTGTTCTAGGTTTCTATTTTAATTTACTAATTGGCCTAGTGGGTATGCAAGCGGACTTTTGAATTGCAGTAATCAAGTTCCAATCCAACTCGTTCCATTTGCGGTCTTAATTGGACTAATAGGGTAGGCAGCCATGAAGTGGCCTCTCCAGGGCTCAAAGCCTGGGCAAAGTTTTTTGGGAACTCTGATTCCGCCTATTTCCCAGTATCCCTCTCTCGGCCTTGCCGGTGGAACCCCAAAGGAAAGCAGAGCAGTAAGTTTGGCATCAAGTTGGCTGTAGGAGCTACCGGAACGAGCTGAGTAGAGTTTCGGACTGCCTTAGGGACTCCAACTCCGGATTTTCTTTCAGGGTTTACTCCCTTAGCTTTTTCTGAGGTCAGGTGCTCCACAAGGCAGTAGAGGTTTATACTTTAAAGTTTTCCTTATCCTAGATGCCTAGACTTAGGGTCCAACTAACTAGTAGGTTTTAATTACGCCCCCAGATACTAACCTCGGTATTTTCCTGCCCTGCGCAAGATACAGTAATTGGTATTCGTAAATGATCATTTATCAACTACTGACCAGGCTTGACGTTGCTTGACTTCGGTTATCTGACCGGAACCAGTGTCTCAACGCGACTTGACCGTATTACTTTGATGTACAGATCATCAAAATACCATTACATTGACAATATTTAGGGCAAATAATTCGTCCATCTGGAAAAAAGGCGACCATTTTGTTTTCGAAGTTGGCTAACCTACTTTTCTGAAATAAAGAGGACTGAAGCACGTCTGTCCCAATTTTGCTGGTTTTATCGTCATTTAAACAATTCGGTCTAAAAATGCCTTTAATATGCTCCACTTTTTCTTGTCCCGTCGTTTCTTGCTGTAATGTGATGGCAATCCACATACGTGGATCGATGCAGGCAGAGGGTGGAATTGGAACGGTTTCTTACGTTTAGAAGGTGTTCAAATTCGATTTGTTTCCTTCCAAGTTTCTACTGAGAGGGAGTGCCTCGTTTCCACTGGACTTCTGAATATCAAAGATGGAACAACACAAAGACCAGAGATGTTGTTTTTATAGTTTGATTTTCTGGCCTTATTGTCCATGTCGAATCGTGACTCCCTCTGCTGTATTTTCCAGTGTCACCCCTTTTATATAAAAACGGTTCGTTATTCCCCGAAACTAACCGATAAGACCCGAGGTCTACCGAACCGGCTCATTCCTATAAAAGCATTACATTGTGTCACTTAATTAGTTTTCCTACTCACCCATCTGCTTCTTTCTCATCTGATTATTTTTTATTTCTTCGTAATCCTCTTACGTACATTCCTCTTCTTGTTTTCTTTCTTCTTTCAGCTAAGAGGAAAACAATGGATGTTATGTTGTTATCTGAAGCAACTGAAATTCCAATTATTTAACTGAACTGTTATTTTAGTATATGGACATTTCATCACCCCTCTATAAATAACGGAATGAGAATCTCTAGGCTTATAATGACATAAATTTTCAACGTGGGGGTGCTTCATCACTCCGAGAATTTTAATCACTTTCGAATTTCTCAAAGTGTTTGAAAGTTGTTTTATTTTGTATTGTTTTAAATGTCTTCTATTGCCTTATTTTTTCCTGGGTCTAAATATAACTGTAACGTGTTGGTGGGAAAGAGAATATCTGGAACAGGACTGGTCTCTCGCTTCTGGTGGAATTCTTGACGAGGAGTGTTGAGGCGTCGTGCCATGATCTTACTTTCTCTAGGGGGCGATCCGATGGACTTAAGGCTGTAATAAAAGCCCCTCCCCCCAAAGACGGACACGTACGCCCAGATTGTGAAATCACATCATTTATTCTTCGCACACCGCCTGGGTGCCAGCAGCTGCTTTTCGTCGCCCTTCTGCCCGCTCTCGTAGATCCGCTCCAAAAGGCAAAAGGAAGGGACCCGTCCTTGCACTACTTCCTGTCATGTGACTCCAAGTGACGTCACTTCCTATTAAGGGGGGATGTAACTATGGATGACCATAATTACATTACATAACCCTTATAGAATCCAAAGGATTAAAAATACCATTTTGTGCAGCTTTTTAGGTGTATCTATCTTTAAAAGTCCAATGCTCCCGCCTAATGGAGCGATCCTGCGATAACTGACTACAGAGAAGGCTAACCCTAATCTTTCTGGTGAGAAGTAATTGTTATAGTAAGTAATATATATCTTAATGAAGAGCAATAATTATAATAGATAACCCTGAAAGGGTAATTGTGTGGAATTCATCAAGCAAATTTCTCCCGAATAATCTCGTCCATCAATCGTGACTAAATGATTAATAAGCTTTACTTACATTAGATGTGCCTCTCAGAAGATTAAAAAAAAAAAATAGCCGCGCTATTTGCCGCCCAAGTCAAGCAATCACATTTTCAATTTCTTGTGGAATTGCACGAATCTTCAATTCCTGGCTTTTACAGATTTACTCTCTTTGATTTTTTTCTTTTCCAAAGTCGTCCTCTCACACACACACATACACACACACACACACACACATATATATATATAATATATATATATATATATATATATATGTATGTATGTATGTATATGTATGTATATGTATATGTATGCATATATATGTGAATACGTATATGTATACATATATATATGTATATTTAAATATATGTATATATATATATATTTATGTATGTATGTATGTATATGTATATGTATGTATATGTATATGTATGCATATATATGTGAATACGTATATGTATACATATATATATTTATATATATGTATGTATATATGTATATGTATGCATATATATGTGAATACGTATATGTATACATATATATATTTATATATATGTATGTATATATGTATATGTATGCATATATATGTGAATACGTATATGTATACATATATATATTTATATATATGTATGTATATAT
>JAUZSX010350678.1:0-10133 GCA_034780655.1 Idiosepius hallami
CAGAATTTGATTTTACATGCAAGTTTCGTTGAAGAGAACTTTTATTCTTCTTTTTACAATGTTTCTTTGTGTTTTCTAACAAGGTTTTTTCTTGTGGGGCCCAGAGAGCTACCCTGGACCCCATAACAAAAAATATTGTTAGAAAACAAGAAAAAACACAAAGAAAGATTTTAAAAAGGGGAATAAAGCATCTCTTCAACGAAACTTGCATATATATATATGTATATATATATATATATATATATATATATATGATAACATTTTCATATGTTAATGACTTAATGTCTGTGAGGAAGTTTAAAAAAAAACAAATTACTCAATCCATTGTCTGTATTTTTATAAAAAGTTTATTTTAGAATATATATGATTGTAAATTATATCTTTATATATATATATATATTATATTTATACTTTTAAATTTGTTATATAGTCTTTATTCAATTAGTTATTTATTATTAAACAGTTAAAACAATCACAGTTCGTAAGCTTGTCTCTAATCTACTGTCCTTCACTTGAACGCTACATAAAGAAGAATTAGAGGCAAGATTTTCGGAAACTACCCTAGGGGAACCCGAATAGCCCGCTCCTGCCACCTTGGTACCACTACAATTATTATTACTGTTAATATTATTATTATTTGTGTTCGTATTGTTCGTGTTATAATTTGAGTTATTTTCACTGTTGTGACTATTGTGGTTAAATTTGGTGTTACTAATATCCCCATCAGGGTCTGTTTTATTGTCAATCGAAGAGGTTTGGTGTGGGTTAGGGTTAGACAAGGTTGTTGTTGTCGTCGTTTGAGTCGTCGATGTAGTCGTAATAGTGACAGTGGACGGCGATGGTAGACTAATATCACTATCACAACTACTCGTACTAATACTACTGCAAGTGTTACTATTACTAGAACAAAGTTTATTTTCACTGTTACTACAGTCTGTCATTTCGATATCACAACTGGGGTATTCATAGATAAAGGGGTTGTTATTATCACCGTGAACGGCGAAAAGTCCGGGGTGAAATGTGTTCGTGTCATTGTTTGTGGTTGTGGTGTTGGAGGTGTTTGTTGGTGTTACCCCGTGGCAAGAGCTGGGGTACGGCCCCTGTTCTGACGTGTGGGATTGGGGATAGATGTCCGAGGGTGTCATGGTCGATGAGGAGGAGGACAGAGAGGACGACGAAGAGGACGGAGAACAGGTCGATGTCTTTGACGTGGTCGTTGTTGTTGTTGTAGCTCTAGTTGCTGTGGGCGGCGAGGGTGACGCCGGCTGTGGGGGTGGTGATGGTGGCCTTGTTGTTGTTGTTGTTGGTGGTGGTGGTGATGGTGGTGGTGCCGACGTTATCGTTGTTGTTGCTGCTGCTGCTGCTGTAGCTGTTTGGCTTGGGTGGGTGCAGCTGTCCTCGTGGCCCGCGCCCGCGTCGCCACCAACACAAAGATGACCGTCAGCCGCCTCTCCTCCTCCACCTCCTTTGTCACCTCCTCCACCGCCGTCGCCCTCCTTTGTCTGGGGCTGGAGTTGTCGGGGGTGGATTTGTTCAGGGAGCTGTTGGTAACCACTCGGGGGGTACTGTTGTAGTGTTGGTGGTTGTTGAGTGCCCTCGTGGAAGGAACTGTTGTCTTTATCTGTATGATGATGATGGGCAGCGGCAGAAGCCCCCTGTTCGTAAGAGGGGCCACTAGTGGTCCCTCCAGCACACAGTCCTGAGAATCCCGTGTTGAAAATTGATACTAAATTACTTATTTGGTTTGTACAGTCCGGAGTTGACGTTGGTTGTTGATGTTGTTGATGATGATTGCTTTGTTGATGATGATGATGATTGAGGTGGGACTGGTGTTGATGAGGAGAGACTTGGTATAAATGTTGCTGTTGTTGATGATGATGATGATGAGGATGTTGGATGGGGTTGTTGCCGTGGTGGTGAAGACCGTGAGGCTGATGCTGAGGATGATGATGATGATGATTATGTTGCACGTGCGTGGAGTTTTCGACCGGGGACGTCGAAGTTGTCGTCGCGAACGACAAAGAAGACGAAGCGACAGAAGACAGAGAAGGTTGTTGTTGTTGTTGTTGTTGTGAACAAGAGGAGAAAGAAGAAGTAGAAGAAGAAGAAAAAGAAGACGAAGAAGAAGAGGGTGCCGACGTCGATGGGGGAATTGTCAGAGGAAGAGTTGCCGGTGACGGCGTCGTAGAGGGGGATGTAGAAGAAGAGCCGATGGCGCCCGCGGACGTTACAGTAACAGCACCTCCTTCATATTTATTGTTATGGTCCATGAGGACAACACAATCGCCCAGGCGCGATCTCTTGGGGCTGGCCGCGCTGAACGCGGACGAATACATGGAGTAGTTGGGAGCCGAACAGCTGTTAGATATAGAAGGGACGCTGCTGTTGCCCTCGATGTGACTTGTGTTGAGGGCAATCCCACCGTTGCAGCTAGCGGTCGTCGTTGTTGGGGAGCTATAGTTTTCACAAAACTCTGTGCTAGGATCGAACGTGGGTCGTTTCCTCTTAACAGCCTTGCCAGCAGCAGCACCCATAAACGGATTCGAGGAGTTGACTGCTACTACTCCGGGTTCGCTACGGTCGTAGATGCACGATGATTGTGGGGGTGTGTGACCCTCGTGGTTTTCAGACAGAGTCGGCGATGATGAAATAATCCTATCGCTGTTTTCCGGGTAGATAGGGTTCATACTAGATTCTGTTCGTGGGGTGTACATATAACAACCGTTTGTAGATACAGGGTGCATTTGCTGCATTTGTTGTTGGTGCATTAAAGGCTGCTGTTGTTGTTGGTGGTGATGATAGTGCACCTGTTGTGTGTGGTGTAGCTGACTAACAGGCGGTGTCCCCATGCTATTATAGAGACCCATAGTGGTGCTATTATTACTGGCATGACTGTCATTATTTAGTCGATTATTTCCGCACAAGCTGTCAAGATCACACTCCATAAGAACCTGGGGGGGAGGTGTGTTCTCTTTATCTTCATTGACGCATGAGCTATCCACAACTACGAACTCGGGTACAACTGGGGGTACGTTGACCATCTCTACCGGCTTTGGACGAAGGGGAACTTCCACCATGGTGCTGCCTACAGTGCTATTATTACCGTGTTGACAGCTGTTCAGGGTACTAGGAGTTAGGGTACCCATAGGTGAAGGTGTCGATTGACATGATCTATTATTGGTGTACGTGGCTAGCGGCCCTTCAAGATCGGGTACTTCCGAGGCAGCAGCCGTTGTAGAAGTGACCGGGGTAAGACGGTCCAAACAGGGTACATGATCGACTGAAACCCGGCAAGAGCTACTAAGATTTTCGTCTGGGGTGGACTCCATAGCAATACCCATGTTGTTGTCGTGGTTGTTAGCGATTCTCACCTGACAAGACGAAGAAGCAGGTGTTAGAGTTGGGTTGGTAATGTCCATAGCACACGTTGAAACAGGTCCTTGCGCTGCAGGGGACATATCTTGGTTTGGGGTTGAAGAAGGGGCACAGGAAATGTTGCCTAGGAGAAATTGGTCTTTGGTGTTGGTGTTGGTGTTGGTGTTGGTGTTGTTTACAACATTGTGGCTGTAGGCGTTATTGTACATATGTGATTGCATGTCTGCCTGTCGGTTTTTATTGCCTAAAAAGCATTGGTAACTTTCCATCATGTAAACGGTGCGGGCCTTCTGCAAAACGCTGGCAACCAGCAGGTTTTTGTGTAAGTTAATCCCGCCGCGCTGGTTTCGGGAAGCGGCGATTTTGCCCAACGATAGGGCAATCAATTTTTGTGCTTCGGTGCCCATCATTTTGACAAGTTTTATTTGTGTCGGTTCCCTGAAAGTTTTTTTTTTTTTTTTGTTATTAATATAAGTTTTTTTTGCTTTGTGCGTGTTGTTTTGGGGGGAATTCCTTTTTTCTTGGTATTTCTTTCGTGTTGTTATAATTTTTTTTTCCACACAACAGGTTTACGTATCCAAGAGAGAGAAAGAAAAAAAAAAGTTATATATGTATATGCACTTTTTTCAAGAAATTGTGTGTTGAATTTTTTTTTTTAAGTGTTGCCAAGTATTTGATAATATATATAAATATGCCGGTTTACTATATGCATATAAATATATTTATATATATATATATATTTTTTTTTTTCCTTGGGTAAAGGTTGGTTAAAGTTCAATTACTGATTAATGCAATTAGACCAGGTGTTTTTGTTTTGTTATTTTTGTTGTTGTTGTTGAGTGAAACAGAAAAGTTATTTTTACAAATAATATATTATTAAAAGTTAGGAAAAGTTAAGTATATGTATATAGATATATATATTTTTGCCAGCAAATATATATGTATATATATATACACCTAACAATTGTTTGTTATTTAGTAAATAGCTTAAAATCTAGGGTTACATGTAGCAGCGGCCAGAGGGAGGTGAGAGAAAGTGCTTCTCCCTCCACAACAGCCGAAACAACACTCTGCGTGCTTGTTATTTGCGAGCTTGCCTCATTGTGAGTAGTTTTCAAGGCTTGCTTTCTCATTTCAAGTTTTCAAAGTAGATGACGTCAACGCCACAGAAGGCAGCCAATCAAAAAACGGAAACGACTTTATGGAATGTCAAACGTCACTGACGAGCAGCCAATGGGAGAGCCGCTTTCAGAGTCGACATGAGAGTCTGGTTTAGTTTCCCGGATCTATTTTTAGAAACGGCCAAATAAAGGAGATGTTATAGAAACAGCAATAGTCACTAAGTTCTCCTCGCCCATTGATTCAAAACATTGTGCTCTCCGTTTTCTTGCTCTCCGTTTTCTTGCTCTCCTTTTTTAACAACAACAACAACAGCAGCAGCAGCATTCTTCAGCTTTTGTTTGTTTTCTTTTTTTTTTTGTTTTTATTTTTTAGATTATTTTTTTTGGGGGGGGGAGTTATTTCTTCTCTCTATTTCAAATCTATGTGCGTTTTTTTTTTCTGTATTTGGTTAGGGTTTTTTTTTGTTGTTGTTCATTCTTTTATTTTAAAGAAAAAATATTTATTTATTTTCTTATGTTTTTTAATGTTAACTTTTATTTTTATTTTTATTTTTTTTTTTGGATTTTAATCATTTTATTTTATTTTTTTATCTTTTTTTTTCCAATTTTTAAATTCTTTTTGTTTCGTTTTGTTCTCGATTAGTTTTCCTATTCTTTCCTTAATTCTTCTGTCTATTCTGAAATCGTTCTCTGCTTTTCTTAAACTTTTTCAATTTCCTATTTATTATTATTGTTATTATTATTATTATTATTATCCTCGTCGTGATTATTATTAATAATATTATCTTTTTTTTTTTGGGTCCAAAATATCAGTGTGTCTTTTTTGCCTTAAGACGCCGGGATAACAATCTCGTAAGCCTTTTGAACCCTTAAGGGTCGATAAATCGGCCCCGGCGTCTTAAGGCAAAAAAAAAGACACACTGATATTTTGGACCAAACAGACAGTCCGACAGACAAAACGATTCTGATTTGTCTGTTTTCTCTTAAACTTTGGACCCTTACGGGTCGATAAATCGGCCCCGACGACTTAAAAAAAAAGACACACTGGTACCAAAATACAAAATGACTTTAGTTGACTAGTTGGTAATTTTGCTAAGTCAGGGTCCAAGGATTAATCAGTTTTCATACTTATTTCTTCTCTCTATTCTAAATCTTGCCTGAGTTTTGTTTTGTTTTTATTTTATTTTATTTTTTTTATTTTATTTTGTGTTTTAATTGTTTATTTATGTTTTTTTTCTTGTTGTTTATGTTTTGTTTTTGTTTTTGTTTTTGTTTTACGACATATCTAACTTTTTAAAGTCATTTAATGCCGAGAACAATCATTTTTTAAGAAACGATTTTTACTTTATTCTTTCTTACCTCTGTTTATGTTTTACGACATATCTAACTTTTTAAGGTCATTTAATGCCGAGAACAATCATTTTTTAAGAAACGATTTTTATTTTACTCTTTCTTACCTCTGTTTATGTTTTACGATATATCTAACTTTTTAAGGTCATTTAATGCTGGATAACCATAATTTCATTAGAAACTTTCTTTCTTGTCGAAACATAGATTTTTGAATAACGCACTATGCGCTATTTAACCCATAGCTGGAGAGAAGGGTTGGATTCATATCTTTCCAAATGGTATTACTTGAATTTGTTGTACTGTTGTATAAGCAGACGGAGCAGCAGCTGGGATTTCGAACATTCGTATAATGATTTCGAACTCCGACTGTGTCTACTGCCCCAAGTGAATCTCCCTATTTCTTTTCTTTTTATTTTTGTTTTGTTTTGTTTTGTTTTTTCTTTCCCTGTGGGAGAGTCCCATTTGGCCAAGTGGGTAACGAGTCGGACTTCGGTTATGTAGTACGCGGTTTCGAATCCCTGTCGTTCTATTTGCGTTTGATTGGACAAAATACCATTGGAAAAGGTATGAATCCCCCCCATTCCCTCTGGTTATAGGTTAAATAGCAAACATTGATGTTGTTTTTTTTTTAAATTCAAAAACTACATATGTATGCATAAAATGATTGTTCTCAAATGACCTAAAAAGGTTGATATGCCGTAAAACATAAGGATTTCTTCTCTCTATTGCGATTTGTTTTTATTTATTTATCGCGTGTGTGTGTATGTATGTGTGTGTATGTATGTATGTGTGTGTGTGTGTGTCTGTCTGTCGGTGTCTGTGTGTGTGTCTCTGAATGTGATGATGAGTGAGTCTGTCTGTCTGTCTCTGTGTGCGTGTGTCTGTCTGTGTGTCTGTCTGTCGGTGTCTGTGTGTGTGTCTGTATGAGTTTCTGTTTGTATGTGTGTGTCTCTGTTTGTGTCTGTGTGTGTGTCTCTGTTTGTGTCTGTTTGTCTGTGTGTGTCTGTCTGTGTGTCTGTCTGTCGGTGTCTGTGTGTGTGTCTCTGTCTGTGCGTGTCTGCGTGTCTCTGTGCGTGTGTCTGTCTGTCTGTGTCTATCTGTGCCTGTGTGTCTATCTGTGTCCGTGTCTCTGTGTGTGTCTGTGTGTGTGTCTGTGTGTTGGCTGGATTCTTCTTCTTCTTCTTCTTCTTTTTTCTTTCTATCCTAGTTTCGTTCGACAAATCTTCTTCCGCTTTTTGTGTCGTCGTCCATCGCTTTTTTTTTTTGGTCTTTTTTATTTATTTGCATTGATTGTTCTTTTCTTTCTTTTTTTCTTTTCTTTCTTTTTTTCTTTTCTTTCTTTTTTTCTTTTCTTTCTTTTTTTCCTCTCTTTTCTTTTTTTCTTTTCTTTTTCTTTTCTTTCCTTTCTTTCTTTTCTTCTTTTTCTTTCTTTTTTTCTTTTTTTTTTCTTTTCTTTTTTCTTTTCTTTCTTTTTTTCTTTTCTTTCTTTTTTTCTTTTCTTTCTTTTTTCTTTTCTTTTCTTTCTTTTTTTACTTTTCTTTTATTCTTTTCTTTTTTCTTTTCTTTCTTTATCTTTTTTTCTTTTCTTTTCTTTCTTCTTTTCTTTCTTTTTTCTTTTCTTTCTTTTTTCTTCTTTTTTTCTTTTCTTTTTTCTTTTTTTTTCTTAATCTTTTTTCTTTTCTTTTCTTTCTTTTTTCTTTTCTTTTTTCTTTTCTTTTCTATCTTTTTTTTCTTTTCTTGTTCTTTTTTCTTTTGTTTTTGTTTTTCTTCTTCTTTTCTTTCCCCTTTTTTTTCCTTTTCTTCTTTTCCTTGTATTTCATTTCTAATTATTTTTGTCCTTTTTGAATTTGAAGTCTACAACTTTTTTCTTTCTTTTTTTCTTTCTTCTTAAGTCTTTTTTTTTTGTCTAAATTTCCCTCTTCGTCATTTATTCATTTGTTTTTTTATACTTTTTTCTCTCTTTTTCTATTTTCTTCATTTCCCTCACACTCTCAACCATTTCTCTTTCTCCCTTTACCTCTAACCCCCTCTCCCTCAATCTCTCTCTCTCTCTCTCTCTTCCTCTATCTGTCTCTCTCTCTTCGTCTATCTGTCTCTCTCACTCTCTCTGTCTCTCTCCCTCTATCTGTCTGTCGGTATCTCACTCTGTCTCTCTCCCTCTGTCTCTCTCTCTCTGTGTCCCTCTCCCTCTATCTGTCTGTCTCTATCTGTCTGTCTCTCTCTCTCTATCTCTGTCTCTCTCCCTCTGTCTGTCTCTTTCTGTGTCTCTCTCCCTCTGTCTGTCTGTCTGTCTCTCTCTCTCTCTCTCTGTCTCTCTCCCTCTGTCTGTCTCTCTGACTGTCTCTCTCCCTCTGTCTGTCTCTCTCTGTGTCTCTCTCCCTCTATCTGTCTGTCTGTCTGTCTCTCCCTCCCTCCCTCTCTTTCTGTCTCTCTCCCCCTATCTGCCTGTCTCTTTCTCTCTCTCTCTCTCCCTCTGTCTGTCTCTCTCTCCCTCTATCGGTCTGTCTGCCTGTCTGTATATATGTCTGTCTCTCTCTTTCTCTCAGTCTCTCTCTCTCTCTCTCTCTCTCTCTCTCTCTCTCTCTCTCTTCCCTTTCAGGCCAATTTTTTCTAGTGTCTCTCTCGTTTAAAAACAAAAAAGGCTTTTTAACTCTTTTGACCCTAAAGGGCCGATTTATTAGGCCTGGTGACCTAAGGCAAAAAAAAAGACAGACCGATATTCCCTCCTTGATATTTGTACGTTTGTTTTGTGTTTTAACAGCATATCAATCTTTTTAGGTTATTTTAATGCCGAAAATAATTATTCCTTATGATAAACGTTATTTTTATACACACATAGTTTTTTTTTATAACACAAGTTGCACTATCGTAAGAATTACACCTTTAGGTTCATCATCAGTGCTGTAAATCCACATCCTTAAAGGTTTCGGGCCTATAATATACAGCAAACCTTTTCCGTGGCTGGCCCGACCAAATGCTATAACAACATTCGGCCCGTGCGAGGATTGAACTAAGATCTGCCACTTGATCGTGTTTGTTTTTATTGGGAAAACATGGAATATTAGACTTTGATTTTCGGGGGTGCATGGCTGCTAAGACGATCCCATTTTTTCTCTTGGAAGAAGTAGATAAAAAATAGCAACGCGCCACTGTCAAATTTTCAGATTAACATGAAGAACGACATATTTTTTTAAATTTTTTAATCTGAACAAGTAAAACTGGCTGTCCTGGCAGAGTTTAACAAGCTCCGCTTGTGGACAGGGCAGCACATCTTTATTTTTAGTCTACTTTCTTCTTCATCTTATTGTATTAACTGTTCAGGATTGGCCGAGGTTTCTGTAGGATGGAAGAAACGCAGGAGGAGGCCAACTAAAGACGTGGCTAATGACAATCAAAGCGACATAGAGCTTACCTCCGGCCCTAGAGTTTTTGGCATTCGTTGTTGGAATCGCGAGTGGCTGAGGCTTGTTGAAGACTCGGCTGTCGACCAACGGAGTTGGGTCACTCTTACGCGGGATGTGGTGAATTCAGTTGGAGCCAGCTGAACCCACCCCGGATAAATGCCATTACAAGTAAGTAAGAGGATTTGTCGAGCCTATTTTATACCAGAACCATCTCGGCCAATCAGAGAACAAAATGAAAATAAAATTGTCTATAAAATAACTAAACCCAAACTGCCATAATTAACCACTACTGCTGAATTTTGCTATTACCCACTTGGATTTTTATTCACCAATTTTGGACACTAATATTCTTGGATAATTTACCATTATGGATTACTGTCGAACTTGACATCTTGTATAATTTTATCTTTGATATATCTGGAGCCATTTTTACAAGGAATAATGGCACGAGATTAAACAAAAACTTCTCAACATTCAACGTTGTATAGTGCAAATTGCTGGTACATAATAAAAATTATGTCTGTTAGAGTGCTTTATACATATTACAAACAGAAGAATATGCATCAGAATGTTGGAAAACATAGGAAACCACACTTAAATAATGTAAATCGGACAACTACAAGCGTTTTTAAGGAAAACATCCGATTTCAGGCGGCCATCTTGGATTTTGAAATGACCAATCATTAGGATTTGATTAGTATACCTTGAAGTATAATTGTGGAAAATTTGATGCTTGTATCATTATTTGCACGATTTTTCTGAGCCAATTTCAGCCGACCATTTTGCCGCCATCTTGAAAAATGGTTGCCATCTTGAATTTTCAATTGGCCAATCGGACAGATTTGATTAGTATCTCATGGAGAACATTTGTGCCAAATTTGAT
>JAUZSX010350688.1:0-22762 GCA_034780655.1 Idiosepius hallami
AGGTGAAGGGTAACACCGAATATATAAAGCCCGGGTGAGAGCACGTAAAAATGGCCTTGTGCCAAAACTTGGGGGTGTTCACCAAGTAAATATCATAAATTAATACATTGATAACTTCCTTCACATGATTTTTTAAAATGATTACTAAATAAAAACAAGGACAAATCATATAAAATCATATTTATTCGCCAGTCTCAGAAGGCAAAAGAGTTGTACTCAAGGTGATACTCTTTATTTAATCTTACACTAGGCATCTGTCAGTCTCAGATGACTATAGAGTTGTACTCAATCGGATTTTCTTTATTTATGCTGGATTTTGGAATCAGTGTTATTCTTCACTTAATTAACAAGCCCCATCTTCCTAAGGTGACTAAAAGTGAGCGTAATTGTATTTACTTGGATTTGAACTTCAATAAAATGATTTCAGAGTCAAAGTTTTTATCAATCCTCTACTATCACTGCTCACATAGAAAATAACCAATTAAAAATTGATAGATAAAAAAGAATAGATCATGAGTGTGTAATGGATTTGTGAGTGAATTTGTTCTTTTCCAATAGACTTTACCTTCATCATCCATTGGATGTCGACTCAACACAAAGATGATTCTTGTCTCAATAGTTTGAAGCCAGACTTTCACATCCATCACCGTTTGATTCCAAGCAGCCTTACCATTCAAAAGAATCAAAGAATCTCCAATGTGAATATGTTTTTGTTTTATAGCTGCTCCATCTGGTTCTAATAAACTAATCTGTAGAAAACAAAGCATTTTATTCTTATTTTTACAAATAAATGGATTTGACCAGGGAAATTATTTTATAAGAATAAGTAAAAACAAGCAAAAAATATATTATAATTATTATTTGTTAATTAGTTTAATAGACAATGCTGTTAAACAGGGTCATACAATGCCAAAATTATTTTTTAAAGAATTATTTTGATTTCAATTGAATAGTTCAAACAACTGTAGGATTAAATGGAAAGAATAAGGGAATATTTAATCAATAAGCAGAAAGAATCAGGGAACATTTAATCCATAGATGGAAAGAATAAAGGAATATTTAATTCTAACCAGAAAGAATAAGGGAATATTTAATCCATACATGGAGAGAATAAGAGAATATTCAATCCATAACAAGAAAAGAGAATATTTAATCCATATATGGAAAGAATAAGAGAATATTTAATCCATAATCAGAAAAAATAAAGGCATATTTAATCCATAAATGGAAAGAATAAGGGAACATTCAATCCATAACCAGAAAAAAAGGGAATATTCAATCCATACATGGAAAAATAAGGGAATATTTAATCCATAAGTGTAAAGAATAACGAGGTATTTAATTCATAACCAGAAAGAATAAAGAAATGTTTAATCCATAGATAGAAAGAATACTCAAGGTGATATTCTTTATTTACACTTATTCTAGGCATCTGTCAGTCTCAGATGACTATGGAGTTGTACTCATTTGGATTTTCTTTATTTATGCTGGATTTTGGAATCAGGTTATTCTTCACTTATATTTTTGTATTTTGTATATAAAAAAAATGAAACCAAAAGAAAAAAAAATTTATCTAAACTTACAGCGAGTTGTTGTTTATCTCCCTTTTTTAGACGCATTCCAATTTTTTCTGTTGGAGTTTTTTCCAGAATTGCAATGTGGATTTCTTCCGTATTTGGGAATGACATTTTGTCTAAGGCCAGATTCGCACTTGTCAAAAGCTGATCCAGATGATCCTCATGAATTAATCCCAACTGAATCACCTTTTCTATGCTGTCTGGGTCAGAGGGCAAGGCAAAATTAGTCTGACCCGATTCAGTGCTAATACACCATTTTCTTTTGCTGAAAATGCTGGGCAATCCTTTGCTAATAATCTCACTCTTTGGCCGTACCTTCTCAAAACGACGCAAAGTCGATCTTTCACTTTGGACAGCAGAACGATTATCATCTCGTCCATTTTTAGAATCCCGAAAAGATGGTCGGACATGTTGTAGTGAGGCTTCAGTACTTTTGTATCGTAATAAGGCTGGTCTACTGTTTGGTTGGTTTCTTGTTACTGACTTGCCCCTATTAACCGATGCCTTTTTCTCAGACTCATTTTCTGTCTCTTCTTCAGCCTGCAAAGTTTTCAAAGGTTTAGAAAGTTCTGTTGCTATAGTTGGTTGCAAACCAATAAACTTGGAAACAGCCACCTCAGTTTTAGGTGATTTTGAAATGGCCATCTCAGTTTTAGGTGAATTAGGACCAGCAACCTCCGATTTCCAAGATGAAACTTCAGCAACAACTTCAACTTTTTGTCTTTGTTCTTTTAGACATGGTTCATCTGCCATTTGGTTTTTTTCAGATTTTGAAAACTCAAACTTATTTTTCATTTCATTAATATTCGGTGGTAAATCAGGGGCAATTGTTGGCTTGATGCTGACAGACTGAGAGAGAGGAACCTTTTCTTCTTTAACTGCCTTTTCCTGGCATTTGACGTTTTGATCTTGTAAGTCTGTGCTAGTTGTTTTCATTACTCCAATTGACTCTACTGTTAATTCTGGTTTGGAAACTTCTTTCACTGGAACTTCAGGTTGAATCATTTTCACAACTTCTTTTGTTGGTTCTAAACTAATAGACTTGTCAATATCGACTTCACTTTGGGGAACATTGTTAACTATTTCTTTGTTGTGTGGATTTAATTTTGGATCAGTTAGTTGTAATGCCATTTTCGGTTTTAGACCAATAAATTCTGAACGAACAACATCTGCGTTAGAAACTTCTTTGATCTTTTGTGATTTATGCTCCGAGTTGTTTTCTTCAATTGAAATAGAAGCTTTGTAATCTGTTTTTGTTTTGGATGGAGAACTCACAGATTTGAAAGTACTAGTAGTCGTGAAAATATTTGGCAACTTCCGGGAACCAATTCTGCTTGGTGAAGGAGGAACCGATGATGTTGGAGAATTATTGTTAGGTCTTATTTCAAAATGCATTTGTGGTGACTTTGATATGGAAGATAATGTTTCCGTTTCGACACCTGGCAACCTTCTTGCGACAGATGGGGATGTTTCACATTGTCCTGATTGTGATGTACTTTTATTAAGCGGTTCATCTTTTAAGTCTGATGAATTGATGATTTTTTCCACTTTGGTTTCAGGCAACTGATCAACTTCAAATAATGAAATGTTTTCAATTGATCCCTTTGTCGTTGGATCTTTAGAATGACTTGAAACAGTTCCAAAACAATCTTCAGTAAATTTGGGCGATTCATTTTTGGTGCTGTCAATATTCAATATTGAAGTAGGGCTTCCTGGAGGTATCATGAATTCAGATTCTCCCTTGGACTGGTTTTCAACTCCAGGAATTAAAGTCTTAGAAGATTTAACCAAAATGGTTGCTTTTTTTTCTTCTAAGTTTTCAGGCGATGAAGAATTTTCAAGAGTTTCACCAAAAGTCAAAGACGATCGCAGTTTTTCATTGTTGTCGAATTTGCTTCTTCCAGATTGAGTTGTATGTGACTCAACAGGGGAAACCTCCGTATAAACATTAGATTTCAAACCAGAATTCATATCTATGAAGATACGATAGAGTAAAATTAGAATTAGTTCAAAATAGGATAAATACAGATTATTTAGATATATATTTCTTAAGCGTAGACACGGAGTCAATGGCCTTTGGTGACTGTTAGTCATCAGCTCCGATATGTTATCTGCACACAGGCAAGAAACTGACAGTCACTAAAGGCTATTGACTCCATGTCTACGCTTAACTAATATACATGCTCTAATACTGATATTGAGCTCTTTAACTATAAATATAAGCAATCTCACTCTACAAACTATACATAAATATATATATATTTATATATGTGTGTGAGTATATATATATATATATATATATATATATATTTATAAACATACTTGATTGAAAAGATGCAGTTTTCTAGTAATTTTATTTTCTCATTTTTTTTTCTTGCAGTTGAGCAAGACATTTGATGTTGGGATGCAAAGTGTATAAATTGTTTAAAAATTCCTTTTTTTGTTAACATAGCACTTTTGGTGTACATTCTCCTTCGTCATGTGGGTGTTTGTTTTAGTATTTCTTTATTTCTATTAAATTGTTATCCAATCAAATGTCTTGCTCGATTACAGGAAAAAAATCAAAAAGAAAATTATTAAAAAGGAAAACTGCATAAAAATATTTTCAGAAGAGAACCTTCCTCCACCAAAAAAGCCTTATGATCAAATAATGGTCATCATTTTCTTAACAATGTTTTTGCCTCCTGATCATGCAGAAACAATGGTATTTTTCTAAATTTGTTTTACTAGTCAATTTTTTTTCTAGATTATTCCATTAGTTCATAAACATTCGCAAAAAATTGAAATTGAAACAATACTTATTCCTTAAAATAAAGACAATTATTTTCCAAAACTTTCTGCCATCGATCTGCCAGCTTTTGAATCTGGTGAAAGTAACACTCAGCTGGCTTTGAATTAAATTTGTTTGTTTATTTTGTGTTTAATGGCATATCAATGCTTTTAGGTCATTTAATGCCGAGAATAATTACATAAGATAAAGCTTATTTTTATACACTTATAGTTCTTTTGAATACACAAGTTGCACTATTTAATCCATAGTCGAAGGGAGGATGGGGGTTTATACCTTTCCCAAGAGTATTAGTCGATTTGTTAATGTAGACGGAACAACTTGGAGTTGAACTCGCATACTACAGTTCCGAAGTCCAATTGTCTATGCACTGGGCTAGTTGACCGCCCGTTCTAATTAAAGAACTTTTGACAAATGTCAAATGAGAACTTTTGGGACAACCTAATATTACAGATAAAAAATCCATGAATAAAACCAATTTAAAAACATACCACCAAGAAAATCAGCCATTATTTTCTAAACAATCTAATAAGTAATATCTAATTCAATTTTAGATTTTATTTCATTCCATATTATTGAATTTATACACAAATATAGCAGGAAAATATGTGAAACAAAAAATATAAAATAAAATGAATTGGAAACACAGGAGAAAATAAAATCTAGAAAAACATGTACATAAATCTCAAAAAAACAAAAGATTTCCGTCACCCCTGAAAGTGAAGGAAAAAAACAAGCAATTAAAAAAAAAACAACCCTCAAACAAACAATCCATAGTTAAAATAATGTATAATAATGCTTTTTGCTTTTCATTCATTGATTTTCCTGTGGGAACAAAATCATTTTTTTGTGATGTTAATTGATTTGACCAAAATAAGAATAAAATTATTATTAATTTATTAAAGATTTTAGTAATTATGAAAAATGGTTTATCTTAAATTTGTTTATAGTTATAATGTTTACCTTCATTTTAGATTGCGGTTCAGGTTAGCCCTTTCCCAATCTCCTAGGGGGGGAAGTTTTTAATATAGTTATTTAGTAGAATTATGTTAGTTGAAGGATTAAAGAAAATGAAAGTTTGAAATAGAAATCTTTTTGGTCATAATCATCATCATTATTAATAATAATAATGATGATGATGATGATGATAATAATAAATTTTTTAAACTTTATTTTTGATCTGTTTTTTTTTTTTTTGTTTACTGTCCATGAAGTTTTTTTTCCGGAAAAATATTAAAAAAATAAAAATAAAACAAGTTATAAAAAATTAATAAGTTGGTTGAAATTCGATTCTTTGGAATTGGTAATATAGAGAAAAATAACAGATCTAATTTGATATGACATTCCTGTTTCATCATTGTATCATTAACTCTTATTCCATTTTAAAAGAAAACATAAAAAAATTAAAAAATGAATTTCACTAAACATTTATTTATTAGAAGCTGCTTTGATCAATTAAATATGAATTAAAAATAGTATGGACTGGGTTCAGGTCTATTCTAATGCAATATATATAATATAACAATTATTGTGAATAATGAAAGCCTAATGTTAATTGAGAATGACCAAAGCTATTTTCAAAATATTCTAACAATAGGAAATAAATGAATTTTTCAGATTTATTTCTAGAGACAATTTTTGTTATTGATCCTTAAAACTGATCATTGTCAAGTTTCTAATATAAAAGTTTGATATTGTTTACCTAACCTCTAACTGCCTTGGTCACAATAGAAAATGACCAATGTAGACTTCAAATTGTATTAATAAAGAGTATTTAGTTAAAAGGTTAATATAATGAGAGAAGAATGAAGAGTGTATATAGCTACTGAGGAAGGATTAAAAAGCTTCAACACAATGTTTTAATAAGGTTAATAACAGGTTAATATCAGAAGATTGCCTTAGTTAAAGATAAAGGTGAAGGGGAGGCCACTCATTTTTCAGAATGAAGATTTGAGAGTGATTGTCAGGCAAAATCCATGACAAAGTATAAGGAAATGTCCTGTTAAGCCAAAATTTGAATTTGCTTATGAAATGAGTTATTCAAGAATTGATGACTAGAACTAATAATATTTATTCTCTATCTGAAATAGAGAAAAAAATCATTAGTAAAACCAATTTAAAAACAGACCACCTGAAATCGGCCATTATTTTCTGAACAATCTAACAATTGTGCTAGAATTTATTTTATACTTCATACTTATTTGTATATTGTGTATTTATGTTTGAATAAAATATTTGTGAGAGAATATTTTGTTGTCCTTATGCATATATATAATATATATATGTGTGTGAGTGTGCCCAAATGCATGGTTGTAATAATGGGTATATATTATGAACTAATCCATAAATTGTTTTCCTTTGAGACTGACAACAGTTTGTGACAATCCATCGATAGCCAGAGTTATCGTCAATTTTTTTCCCCCTAAAATTTTAATGAATGATAGAAGGAAAAAAATGGTTGTAACTTTAGATAAATTGAATGTTTAGGGATCTTGATTCCCTAAGGCAACATAAGGACACATCAACTCAGATTCTAACCTGGGTATTTACCAACCTGGTGCGTGATACGGTATACTAAAATGGTCACCCATCTAACTACTGACCAGGCTCGACGTAACTTAACTTTGGTGATCTGACAGGAACCATTGTCTCTAAAACAACTTGAGTGAATATATAAATTGAATATTTTTTTGTTAAATATTCAATAGATAAGTTGAACATTTAACTGAATTTTTGGAAATTCAAACAAGGTGAATAAATTACGAATTTAAAATTGTAAAGACACTTCTAACGTTCACTAATTTCATAGAATAGAATTATTTGATTTGACATTATCTTATATGAGATTTTGAAAATCATTTGAAAAAATGTAACAATCTGAAGAGGCTGAAACACTCAATCAAAATCAATTTATTACTAATTCATAATCAGTTTTTGATTCTTTTTTTTTAATTTTTTTTATTGATCTACTACTTTGTGGAAATATTTTCATTTTAAGTTAGATTTTCTTATAACGTTTTTTTTAACAAATTCAATTGAGTTTATCTTTGGCTTCTTCAAACCTGAAAATATATTTAGTAGTTAGTCAAAATAGATAGAATCATATTTGCAATTAGAAATTATTGAGAAATATATGACCAGTTTGTTAGAGTGTGAGATTAGCAAATCAATTTTATGGATCAGAAATGAGCAAAGATTTTGGGTGATGAACAGCCAAATTAGACAAACGCATATTTCGGTAAAAGTGAACCCAAAAATATTTGTGTTAATCATAACAAAATGGATTTAAACATTATAGAATATATTTTAAAGTTTAGAAACTTTTTTAATAAAGAAGTTTTGGTAGGCACACCCAGCCAGTTTATAACATGCATTATGAAGTTGCTATCTTTTGAAATACATCTTCTCTCATAATCAAGTCTCGTCTTAATAATTTTTTACAATTATCGAAGAATTTCAAAAAGTTATATACAAATCTTTTAAGTTTTTAAACTATTATTATTTATTTTTTCAGGATTTTTAAGATTAGAACAATTGAATCAAAAACAGGTAAAGATCAATTGAAAAAGCATTGTGTTCCTAATATTCTAAGTGACAATTATCAGAAAGTAGAGGTTTAAATTTCATCCAAAGGCAATAATAATTAAGAAAAATTTCAAACATTAACAATAATACCCAGTTAATAGAATGAAAACAGTCTATCACTAGATTGAATAAAGGTTAAATTCAAAGTTCTGTGAAGGTTTCCAATTATGAAATTTAAAGATTTCATCAACCAAAATATAGTGAAGATAATGATAATAATAAAGATAAGGATAACACTCCGTAAACCTGATACTCATAGTATATACATTATTCTGAATGTAATAGCTGTATATCCAACATTTTAGTTGGTGTATTTGTGGGTTTCGTCACTTGTTAATGTTGGGAACCTCAATTACTTCAATTATTGGTATCACTGGAAATGATCTATGGAACTTGAATTTTTAAAATTATATTTTCTATTTCTATTTTTGAGATGAGGCTGCATAATTTAAGAATTAAGTTAATTCATGAATTTATTTAATTAACATGGGTTGATTACTGTCGTTGCCAAACATGTTTTTCACAAAGCGTTAATTGATCTAATCTACTTCTACCTGAAGTCAGGATTGAACTGATTATCTTGAGATTTCTTGCCGCAAAGAATTTAATTCAACCAATGCTTCTAATATAAACCAAATTAAAAATTGGAAAACTTTTCTAAATAAAATAATGAATTTAAACATTTACACAACTTTTATTTTTTGACATGAATCATAAAATTGATAAAACCAAGTTAGAATAAATATAAAGAATAAATAATCCAAATACTTTTACATCTATTTTTCTTACTTATCATATTAAGTCCAAATACTTATCATTGCTATATTCCGAATAATTTGGCCAAGGAAGCCCTCAATCTTCTTCAGGTGATCAAACTCAAGAACCTTTATGTTGTAATTGAGTGTCTTCACAGAACATCAAGCTTAACCCTCGATTCAATTCATGGAAATAGCCTAATGCAAGGATCAAGCAAGCAAGCTTAACAGTCCTGGCGGAGATCCGATCTATGACTCATTTTTTAGCGTTGGCTTGCAAATGTTCTGCTTGTTGTCCATGCCAATGTCATCTGGTGTGATCAGACCTGAGATACCGCCACTCTTATGGGAGGTGCAGCATAGGCGGGAGACACACCACCGGTGGTACTGGCCACACAGCGCCCAGGTCTGGTGGGCCATCGTTGGTCATAAGATCTCATGGTTTGAACTCCATAGCATTGTCAGTTACAACAACAACAACAATAACAAGGTCTGTTATCAATGAGTGGGTTGATGCATTAAGTCTTGGAAACGTAATATGAATTATTAATGTCTTTGGTAGAATGGAAACCTTAATTAACTAACAATGCTCACTGTAAAAAGAGTAGAAATCAATAGCTTTAATCCTACAGCTCCCAAGGGACGTAATAATTATCAAGCCAAGTCTCAAGGCTTTCAAAAGTCAAAAGAATTGTTAGAAATAATATCCAAAAATTTGTCTGTCAGATCCAAAGTTTGCTCATCCCAGATTTTTACATCAGTTAAAATTAAAATCTTGGCCAGAAAAAAAAGCAAAAGTTCCCTGCAAACAAAGAAGTAAAACAAAAACAAAAAAAAACATGAATAAAAGTCAAAACCAAAAACAGAGAAAAAAGATTTCAAGCAAAGAAAAGCTTGTCTTAAAATTTGTAAAGAGAGAAAAAAATTATTAAATCTATAAAATGTTTTTGGTTATTTTTAAAAGAAAGAAAAACATTTGAATTCCATTGGAATAAAAAATACTGCAAAAAGTTTATTTGAAACAAAAAAATGACTATTTTTGAGAAGATCATTAGTTAGACTTATTCTCTAAATTTATCAATATTTAGATTTTTTCTCTTATCAATATATAAACTTACTCTCTTCGCTCATTGATATTTAGACTTCTGTTAACTGATCAATATTTAGACATTATCTTAACTCATCAATAATTAGACTTATTCTCTTACCTCGTCAATATTTAGACTTATTCTCTTACCTTATCAATATTTAGACTTATTCTCTTACCTCATCAATATTTAGACATTCTCTTATGTCGTCAATATATAGACATTCTCTTACCTCATCAATATTTAGACTTATTCTGTTACCTCATCAATATTTAGACTTATTCTGTTAACTGATGAATATTGATACTTTTTCTCCCAATTTGTGTTTAATTTAGGTTTTTTTGACATGAGGCCTCCTAATCTATTTATTAATTTTTATGAACTGTTATTCTCATCTTACATAGTCATTCTTCACTTCTTTTTAGTGAACTGATCAATATTTAATCTAATTCTCTTAACTCATCCATATTTTTATTTAACTAAGGCAATGGAATGATCTTGACTTTTCAGTTTTCTGTAAAATTGATTTTTACCATTGAATTTTTGGTTTATGTTATAACTATTTTATTGATTAATTAAGTTTGGTATTTCTAAATTTGGGGGAAAATACTGAACTTTTTTGGACCATAATAATAAATATTTTTGTGCAAAAAAAGATTCCAAATATCAAAAAGCAATAAAAGTAATATTTTATCAAGAAAATCTATTTTTGAAATGTTTAATGTGTGCTTACCCATGCAAGTGATCTAATTGTTTTTCTAAATAAATGACAGTTCCTTTTTTGTTTTAAATGTGCGCTATAGCCATCATTTTGATGAGATTCGTATTAATACAGAAGCTTTGTATTATGACAATTGTGGCTTAGAGAAAATAAAACAGTGTTCGTTAGAAAAATCAGTTGAGTTATATCAGTGAAAGTGAAATGCAAGACAACAGAAAAGGGTGTATACGATGTTTCTAAAATGCTGGCACTCTGTAAGTGTTCAAGAAAAGTACAGTGCATAGCAGATATTTTACGGTGCAACCATTCTTACCTAGGGGCCGTACTGGTGGCAAAGTATTTGCTATTGATTCTTGACAAAATACATGTTGCTTCGACCATGTTTTATCCTTGAACTGTCTGTGATAGCAATCCAAAGGTGAGAGAGTATTGCATTGGGTTGGGGTCGTAGGAAGAGACCTGCTATTAAACTTAAACTCTTTATAAAGAGGACTACGTTCAGGGGTTGGAGGTAAAGATCTTCCTCCATTAGAGAAATGTTGTAATTCTGAGTTTAATAAAGATTCTAAACAATTTGAAGTGGATTGTTTGAAAGGAGTTGAAATCTGTTCCCGCATTGCTGAACAGCGAGAAGAAAACAAGGTAGTCTTCTTGGAAAAATCTTTTTCACTTAATTTTCTTGACCTACCTGATGGTGATGGGCTTTTTTGGGCTGCCTCAGGACTATTTAAGTTTGAAAATCCATTATCAGTATTCGGGGATGAAAGCTGGACATTTGAAATCAAATTTGGATCAAATGTTAGATTTTGGTGTTCAGTTTTTGGTTTCTCTTGGAAAATATTCCTCGGCTTCGCGTACGAAGGCGATAATTGTTGACTTTGCCGAGGAAGCGGCTTTGGTTTTCCATTTTCAATCAACGGAAGGTTTCGCTTTGGCACTGGTGGTTTTTGTGTCCGGGTCAGAGCACTTAGCTCAGAATTTTTTATCTTTTGCTTCAAAGGGTCATTCAAAACATTATAATTTTTCAATTCTGTATCTACAGAAGCCATAATCGTCTGATCAGTTGTATCATTTTTAGGCTGATGTTCTGTTCTGTCACACTTTGAGTTTTTCACTTCAGATACATTTATGTTAACCAATTCTTCTTGGGCTGCTTTGATAATGTCTTTAACAATGACGTCTGCATTCTTTTCCAAAACATCCAAAGAACATTTTGATCCATTTTCAGCATGAAATTGAAAACTTGAATCCTTATTACTGTGTATAATTTGTTGTTTATGAATATTTTTTTGTGCATAGAGAGGCTTGGATTTTCTAACCACAGGAACGATAACATCTTCTGTGGAGGGTTTTGTTGGATTCATTTGTGTAAAACTCATATCAGATAAAACGGTTTTATCATTTGTTTGCTGTTTTGGTGATGAAAGAAATTTCTTGTTGTAGTCAGTGTCATCATCCATACTACTCAAAAGGCTGAGGAATTTAGCTTGATTTTTGCCGTGAGATTTTCTGTAGGATTTGAATTGATTTGATTTGATGTGTGGAACTATATTTTCTTCTTGAAAATGGATTCCCATTTCTGTCGAAAGAACTTCATTTTTTTTCACGATATCTCCACCTGCAGGAATGTCATGAAATTCTTCATGCTGTGATCGTTTTACTTTTGAACTCTTGTTATCTTTTTCAGATTTCCGAGGTGATGCTGCTGACATGCTTTTACCAAACTTGACAGTTTTCTTCTTCTCAGGTTTTAAAGGAGGTTCTGACACTTCAACACTCGCATAATAAGGACCTGTAAGAGTCATTTTCAAGTTTGGTTTTACATTGTCCTTCTCAGTCTTTTCAATAATCAGTACCTCATCAATATCAAAATCTTCTGAGAAATTGATCGGCAAAGGTTTAAACGAACTTTTAACACAAGCTTTTTTGATTGGTTCAATTGTTTCTTCGACAACTACTTCTTTTTTATTGACCCAACTAGGCCGTCTTGCCCTGGGTGGATCATAATCAGTTGGGGAGGAAGCACGTTTTACAGAAGTATTAAAGTGGTTCACTAAAGATTGTACGGATGCTTTCTTTGTAGGAATGATGAACTCTTCTTTTATTTCATTTCTTAATTCTGAAGAAACTTGGTTTTCCATTTTCTTTTTAAGTGATTGATCTTTATTTTTGTTTTCCATAGCAATCAAATCCATATTGTCCCAAATCGAAAATGAATCTAATATTCGTGGCGTACTCGATCGAGGCAATGCACTGAATGTTTGATATCTTGTTGACTTCACCGGAACAATCATTTCTTCATTGGAATTGCCATTCTTTATCGAGGTTTGTTCATTGCCAGAGTCAAAGGTTTTAGTAAGTGTTTTTGAAGAACCATTCTTTTTCTCAGAAACATATTGTTTTTTCAGGTGCGTTCTATGATCTTGGTGAATATCAAGCAATGTCTCGTTGCCATTTTTCAAAAGTGACTCTTTCTGGTTTCCAAAGTCAAAAGTTTCAACAAGTTTTTGCTTTGGGGAAGCAACAGGTTCTATTACTTCCAGACTTGGATTATTTTGCTGGGAAAAGTTTTCAAACATTTGCACTTGATTCAGTACAATTTTGGGGCTATGCCCTTTTTCCTTAAAGAAAGAATCATTTTTATTTTGATTTTTCTCTGGCTGTGAATTTGGTTTAGGATTATTGACAGCCGAGAAAGTTTTAATGTCATTTTTATTTTTTGTACATTGATCTTGGTCTAATAGATCATGATTTGGAGAAATGGTCGGCACCAAGATTTTGGCAGTTTTTTTTTCTTTAGATAGGATGTTATTTTCTGAAGAGAAAGATAATGATGCTGGTTTCTTTGGAGATATTTTTGTAAGGCCATACCCAGATGAATTATGCCTGCTATTGTCAGACATTTTTATTGGAGATGTAAGAGACACTGTGGCAATGCCTGTTTTCAAGTTATGGTCACAACTTTCTTCGGAATCTGTGAAATCGAGTAAGGAATAATACAAAGAAAATGAATAATGAAACAAATCTATAGAAAAGATATAAACAATGAAATCTGAAGACAATGTTCCTGAAGATGACTGTTGTTACAGCCCTGTTTTTACTGAAGTAAATGTACAAATTATTTTTTTCTAAATTCCACTCATTTTCTAGTAATTCCTTTTCTATTAAGAATTATAAACACGGAAAGTCAAAATAAAATGGAAAAAGAAATACATAAAGATTAAAAAATTAAGAGAAAATGATGGGCAAGATTGTAGTTTGAAGGACAAAATAGCCTCGACTCCCATTTTACATAAATGGAATATTTTCTCTAATCAACGTTATGTTACTATGGAAACAATACAAAAAAATTTAAAAAAAAATTTTTGAATTAAAAAAAAAGTTCTGCTGATTTAAAACTGAAAATCGTTTTAGTTTCCTTGTTTAAATTTTAAAAAAGTTTTTACAAATTGTTTTTGTGTTTAAAATTAAAAAAAAAAGATTTCATATAGTTAATTTGTAAAAAAGAAATTCTGCTGATACAAAACTGTTAACTTGTGGATACCAATATTGTTTTTAAAGTAACATAATGTTGATTAGGGAAAATTTTCTGTTTACGTAAAATAAGAGTCACTGCTATTTTGTCTTTTAAAGTGCAATCTAGCCAAAAGATGTACAGTGTGACCAGGATGTAAGAGAGTTGTAAGGAGTGGAGAAAAAGTTTCTTATAACTGAATTTCTCTTATATCTGAGTTACACTGCATTTGGATTATTATGTTCATCAATTCTTCTTTTGACTGAAAGAGTTTATTCAAACATTTATCAACACTTAACATTTATTATCAACAGTTTTATAATTTGATCTGCAGTCTGGGATCAGAGTTGATTTCATGTCCAGCATCCATTTCTCTCCAACATTTATGTCAGCATATCTTGCTTAAATAGACTTTCTTCAGTATACACAAACAGTTTCTGAGCATATAATTTCTTATTATGTATTCACATCTTCTGAGTATACTTACATGGTTTTTTTGGATATATATATTTTTTAGTATACATAAATTATCTCTTTTGAGAGAAAACTTCTAAAGAATCTAATGATTCTTAATCCATGTCTTGTTTAAGAGGATTTCAATCTTTCTTTTCAGGATCTTCTTTTCTATTTTTTCTTGTTTCCGAGAGATATATTAAGAAAGAAGTTCTAGCAAAACATACTAAATTTGAACATTATAAGGATTTAAAAATGATATATGTACTGTAGATCTATGATTGTTATATGCTTTTGTCAGTTGAGAAAAAAAAACAAACTCTTCATTGATTATGGGAAATAGATAATATAAAATAACCAAATATTATGTCACTGATGCAAGGATTGATATTCAATTAGAAAAGAGAAAACCTTAAAGACATCTTTGGAAATTTAAAAAATAGTTTTCTCAATAAAACCACATATTTTTTCAAGGACTTTTAGAAAACAAATTTATACAAATATTATAATGCAAATCTTGTATCAAAATGAAAAATTAAGTTAGGCATTAGCTTCTACCAAATTTTAAAACACAAATCTATTTTTTCTTTTTTAAATTTCCATCTCTCTTCTTTTTCTTTCTCTCTTTTACCCAAAACATGTTTTTTTTCCAAAAATCTTGTATTTCATTAAAATACATATAAAAAAAAACAATTTTCCTGATAATTTTTTTACCAAATTTCCTAAACGAAAATAAATTTTTTTTCAGTCCAAATATTTTAGTTTAATTAACTTATATATTATAATTGATTAAATTGTACTAATTTATTTGAAGTGTACTAATCCTAAGGACTGATTGTAATTTTTTCTGTAAAAGTCTTTTTCTTCTTATCATTTTTAATATGATTTTATACATTTATCTTTAGATTTAAACTAAACTTTTTAAATAATAAAAAAATTAAGTTAGATTAAAATGAAATAATAATAATTCATAATAGATTGAAAAGAAAAAAGAATATTTGATAAATTAACAATAAAAATTTCCCACTTGGGTTTATCTAATTTTCTCTGAAAACCAGATCTTTTACTTGATGTATAAAGATGTACATAGTTTATGCAAGCCACCTGAAGATTGTAAATTGATATTATTTGATAGTAAGAGACAACATGTAGAAATTAGAAACTATTTTAATACAGAAATCATATCAATCTTATATATAAAAAAATATATATATATATATATATATATGCATAAAAACTTTTATAAATATCCAGTTGATATAGAAAAAATTAAAACGAAAATGAAAAATTTCATTCAATTTTACCTTGAGTATACCGTTTCCAGTCCAGGAGAGGTATAGCTGATGCTACAACCTTTATAAGACCTCGAGGCAAAAGTCTCAGGATTTGTTGTACCCTAAAATCATTCATCTCAACCATATCTGTGTTGTTGATGGACAAAATGTAATCACCAATTCTGTATTACGTAAAAAAAAAAAAATTTTTTAAATTTATTTTGCATAAAAATTTAAAACATTTGAAAATGAAACATTTATTCATGGATGCCATATTGGTATATTTACAAAATAATTATCTTTTTTTGTTGTACAAATAAACTTCTCCCTTTCTGTTTCTTTTTATTAAGACTGCCACTTCCTTACAGAAAAGGGGCAACTCTAAGACCAGGTTGCACACAAATGAGTTTGCATGTGGTTCCAAAGCCCTAGTCAAGATTTGCATACTTTGTCACATATCTTAGTTCCAGATGCACTGTTACCCCTAGGGAGCTTGTAACCCCCACACAACTGCGGGGTCTGCACAGCCCAGACTGCATTAACTTATCTATTTACCAATCTCTTTACAATAATAATAAACCTTAAAGTACTTTTTAAAATAAACTTAAATACAATCTTAACCTTTCTTTAAAAATTATTCCAATTTATGCCAAGAATGTCATAATGTTAAACACATAAAAAAAACTTAAACTCCAAATACAATATTAAACTTTCTTTAAAAAGTTAAGCTAAACAAAAATATATATATACATAATCCCAATTGAAACTTTTTTTCTGTCTATTTCTTTTCCCAGTAGCAATAGCTGCTGGTGGTACCAGGGGTGGTATTCCCTATTTTATCCACCAAAATTGTGTCATCACCCCTGGTTAGCAGCGCATGAGGGCAAAGTAAATGCATGTGTGGTCATGTTTATAATAGTGTTGGATAGTTGTATGTAAGTAAAATCTGACAATTATCCGAAGAATGTCGTCTGACTTTTACCAGCAGAAAACTTTGAAGGCAACGGAAAGTTTAAAAAGCAAAACAACCTTAAAGGCAATTAAAAATTTTGAAAGCAATTCAACTTAATCCAATAAATAATCTCATTATGTTTGATAGGTTGTTAAACATTAAACAATGTTATAGAAAGAATTAAATCAGGATTTCCCAACCTTTTTTGGCAAACACCTCCTCTCTAGACACTCGGATATCTACTATCACTCCATTCCTACATGCATCTTTACATTATAACGTTATTAGTAGTGGTAGTACATAATTAAAGTGAAAATAAATTGAATATTCATATATTTTATTCAACAAAATTCTACGCTGTCGATCAAATGGGAACAATAACAGCTATAAATGAAGTGGGTCAATTAATATATCATACCATTGCACACACTTCACTGCAGTGTAACCACATTTCATTCATACCTTGATTTCCAAAGATTATCTTCACTTCTTCCTCACACTGTAATTCAATGATAGTTTCTTACAAATGAACTTTTTGTTCTTCGATTTTACACATAATGTTACTAGAAGCAATCAGTCTTTCACCGCCCCCTAAAGGATCTCATGGACCCCCTATATGTTAAATTTGTCCAATGCCCATCTGAAGTCTCGTAAGGCCTGATTGGTGGGCAGTACAGACCCTGTTGGGAAACCCTGAATTAAATTAATGAATCATAGCATGTCAACTTAAAAAAAATAGTTCAGTGACAGACTTACTTGATGATTCCATTCCGACCTATAGGGCTGTTGTTTTGAATATGAGTCACCTTCACAAAGCCTTGTTCATCAACCTTCAATGTCATTCCCAGACCAATAATTCCTTTCAAAACTTCAACCTGAAATGGTTTGTCATCCGATCGCATTTGGTCAGATTTGCGCTCCAATTTATAATTGCGAGAAAACAAACCAGTCGAAAATTTATTTAACAAATCATATTTAGAAGAGGTTGACTCGATTTTAGAAGTTGAGATTTCATTGAAAGAAAAAAGTCTTGAATCAGTTCTTACAGTGGAAGATTTTTCATTTGGAGGCTTTATCATACTGGAATTGAATTCTTTAAAGTTAGAAAACGCGTTTCTAGGCAAGGATTTTGTTTGGTTTGTCAAACTTTCTTTGTTTTTAGAATTAAATGTCTTTGAATTGATGACCCCCAAACCGTCTTGTTCTCCAATATCAGCACAAGATTCAAAGGAGCCAACAGATGTTCCACAAGAATCGCTTGAAGAATCAAAGCTTCCATATTTTTCAGGTCTTTTATCACTTTTAGAAACATCTGATATGGTGTGATAAATGGTATTATCTTCATCTGTGATTTTATCATAGTCATCAGGTATACATACAGATGATAACAATGGACTATCCTTAGAAATACCTGGAGAATCAGCTCTTCCAGAATCAGGAGACAAATTTGGTAAATCCTCAATTAAATCAGGGTCTGAATTCCTGGAAGACAATGGAATGTCTCCCACTTCATTTGCCATTAGGATTTCTGTAGATCCATATAAATAGTCATCTTCTTTATCAGAATGCCTTTTAAGGTTTATGTTTTCAGATGATGTGAAATTTTGGTATTTTATGGCATCTTGATAAAAACTACTTGGTCCGGCCATTAAATGCTTTTGTCCTTCATTAATTTGGATATTTTCTTGATGAAGTCTGCCAAATGAATCGAAGCCATAATTGTGCGGTTCAGCATCAATAATGTTATTAAAAACATTTTTTTGGCTTACAGATAGCGGCATCTGCAAATCCGATAACAAGTTCTCAGATTTGGATTCGCCAGCTGCTTCCCAAGGTTCAGCATTGTTAGAAAAGATTTGGTTTGGGTCAGTGATGATTGGACTCAAAATATCTGCATCAATAGAGATTAGATCTTCATTTGAAGAACAAGGGTAAACAATATTGAGATTATTGTTGAGTTCATTGTTTATAATAGTGTTGGATAGTTCTTCTAGACTATCTAAAGAGAAGCTGTCTTTTGCAAGAGACTGATTAGACATATTCAATTGGCTTGACCAATCACTTGCTTGGCTATTTTGCACAGCCTCTGAGGTCACTTCAATGCAAGGTTCTTCAACAAGATTAGGTTTTAAGGCTTCTTGCTGGCTTTTTACAGAGAAATTTAAATCACTTTGCCAGTCTATAGGGTAGCTTCTTTTTATTTGTTCTGTAATCTGTTTGTTGTCAGCAGTCGGGTTAGGTGGGCAAGCTTCAAGTGGTTTCTGCAATTCCTCAAGAAAAGTATTGTCTGTTGACTCAACAAAAGGTGAACCAGTGAGAAAATCAAGAAGTGGTTTGCTTAATGTATTTTGAACTTCATTTTCAAAAGAAGATGAATGAGACTTAGAAGATTCAAGTGTTTCTTGAATGTCTGCAGTTAAATTAGAATCATTGTTGGGCAAATTCGTTTGGTCAAAGAAGTTTATTTGAATTTCACTTTCTGAAACTGGTTTCGTTTCAACTTCGATTGATTTTAGAAATTCAGTGGTAAAACTATTTTTATTTAAGCCATCATCATTATCCTTGTGGACGTTGAGATTTACTTCACCGGTGTCATCATTGATTGGCAAGAGTTTAGAAGATTCAAAAACATTCTGGTTGTCATCCTTACGAAAAACTTCAAAAGTCAAGGAGGATTCTTCAGATTTTAAAATATTAAGACATTGGTTAAAAGGAATTTTGAACAGGGAATTCCCATTACAAGAAACCAGCAAATCACCTTTCTTCAAGAGTTTTGACTTGAAACCAATTCCATTTGGCTCAAGATCTTTAATCTGAAAAAAAAAGAATACTAATTAATATTAAAATTTAAATACAAATAAAAAGTTCTGTAAAGGTAATTTTTTTTCTTGAAAAACAAAAAACAAAAAAACAAACAAAAAAACTTTGGATTATGTGTTAAGTAGCTAATAATTTAAGAATTTGTTCCCAACTGAAATTGAAATCAAATTGTTTAGAAAATTCAGAGACTGAATAATTCTGAAATATTTTAGAATAAAAGTGCAATGCTAGAGTATTAAAAATGAGTATATGTGATGTCACAGGGGCAGTAAACAATTAGGCAAAACAAAATAGCTAAATCAAAGCAAGGACCCATCCAGACATAACAACAGAGGCTTGCCAAAACCATAATCTGTCATAGACAAAAAACATAGCCTGGCTAAAGTTAAGACCTTACTTAGTCAAAACAACATAGGCATTTAAAAGCTAGATAGACAAAATAAAAAAGATGCTCCAATGCAAGGAAATGACCAACACAAAATAATAGCACAAAAACAACAGAGCTCCTTCATAGCTTGGACTTCTAGAAAAAACACAAGGCCTTTCTAAAGCCAAAATCTGATTCAGATAAAAGAACATAGCATTATCAAATACAAGACATGATTTAATAGATAAAATAATATAGCATTTTGAAAGCCAAGAACTTACCAAGACAAAACACCATAAACTTTCATAATCCAGGACACCAAAACAAATCAAAATATCGCTCCAACACAAAGCCCCAAATTAGGCAAAAAAATATACCCTTTCCAAAGTAAAAACCTTAAATTGCCATCACAATATAGCCTCTCCAAAGCCAAGACCTGACCTACACTGAACAACATGGTTACAATGAAGCCAGGACAAAACTGTTCTAGGCAAAACAACATAATGATTTTAAAGCCAGGACCTAACAGAAAAAAAACCAACATAGCCTTTCCAAAGAAAGGACATAATCTAGACAAAACAACATGACCTTGGCAAAGCCAGAATATGGCTTGAATAAAATAATAGAGCCCCTCAAATACCCAGGGCCTCAACATAAAATAAGACAACAGAGACTAACCAAAGTGAGGACTGATATAAACTAAACAACATAACGTCTTCAATGCCTGGGCCAAACCTGGAATACCTAACAGTCTCTCCAAAGTCAGGATACTACATTGATAAAAAACATACCCTTTTCTAGAACAAGGATCCAACCTTAAGAAAAAAATAGCTTTTTCAATGCCAGGATCAAATCCATAAAAAAAACATAGCCTCTCCAAAGCAAGGGCCCTACCTAAACAAAATATCACCTTACTAGAGCTTGTAGCAAATTCAGGCAAAAGAACATGGCCTCCCAAATGCCAAGAACCATAAAACAACATAACTTCTTTAAAGCCAGGACCTGACACAGAAAAAACAGCATAGCCTAATCAAAGCTAGGACCTGACTGGGGCCAAAACAACATAGCACCTTCATAGCAAAGACTTAACTTAAACAAAACAAAATGGCCTCAGCAATGCCAAGACATGGCTTAAATAAAACAACTGTGATTCTCTGAAATCAAGATCCCAAAATAGGTAACACAATAGAGCCTCTCTAAAGCCAGTACCTGACCTAAGCAAAACAACAGTTACCCTCTATAGCTAGTAATCGACCTAAACTAAGCAACATAGCCCTATAAATCCAGGATTCAAACTAGGTGAAACAATATAGTCTCTCAAATGCCAGTACCTAGCCTTAAAAAAAAAATTGCCTTTGCAAAGCAAGGACCTAACCTAGACAAAATTATATAGCCTCTCTAAATCCAGGACCCAACCAAAATAAAATATAGTTTCTCCAAAGCCAGTAAAGACCTAAACAATACAATATGATTTAAAACTAGTAACCCACCTAGAAAAAACAAAATACCCTCACCAAAGGCAGGTTCTGATCCATCTAAAAACACAATAGCTTCCCAAAAGCCAGAAATCAACCTAGACAAAACAACCTAGCCCATATAAACCAGGACCAGACTAAGACAAAACAACATTACCTCTCCAAAAACAGAACATGACTATGACAAAGCAACATAGCCTCTTTCCTAACCAGACCTGACCGAAACAAAACAATATAACTCTATTGAAGCCAGAACTAAATTTAGAAATAAACAATATAGCCCCTCTAAAGCAATGGACCAAGCAAGACAAAACAGAATAAACTCTTTATATACAGGCTATAACCTAGACAAAACAACATATCCTCCACAAGACCAGTAACCAATATGGACAAAACAATATAGCCTCTCCAAAGGCAGGACCCATCCTAGACAAAACAATATCTTGCTAAATCTGGTAAGCAACCTAGACAAAGAATATTACAAGGCAGGGCATGATGATATAACTCCTCTAAATCCAGAATTAAAATTTGAAAAAAAAAACAAAAACATAGCCTTTTCAAAGCCAGAACCTGACCCAGGTAAAACAACAAAGCCTCTCTAAATCCAGGGCCCCATCTTGACAAAACAACATAACCACATGAAATCCAGGACATCACCTAGACCAGTGCTTTTCAACCTTTTTATTTGAGCTGAACCCCATGGAAACATTTCCTGACTGGGGGAACAAACCCCTGTGCAATAATTGAATCATCTTAATAAAAAGAAATAAAAAATGCTTATTTTTAGAGCAATTGTAAATGTTTGTTGTAAATAAATTTGTTGTGGTCCTCACTTGTTGTTGTTAAGTGTGGTGTTGTTGACAGTGTAGTTATTAATTATAAGAAACAAAATGACAGTATTAAGGGTTAACAAATATATTAATAAAAGGTACATAAATGGTGGCATATGGCCTGGCAGCATAGCGGCTCCTGGCTGCTATGCTGAAATCCTTTCTCTCTCTCTCTCTCTGGGTGACGAGAGAGATCACATTTATAGTGATTGGAAGAGTTCATTGTGAGGTGTGTTTCACACACAACAGAAATAAAGAATTGTACTTGATTGAATAGATTACATTTATTCTTATCAAAAACTCAGCGGAGAAACTTGAGTCTGGTGTTTCTTGTAAACTAAAGATTGAAGAGGTTTTGAAAGAAACACAAAATTCATGTTCCATATCAGTCAGTTTAATTATGTAAAACTTGCTATGCTTAAACAATAAAACTCAAGTTTAAAAAGAAAATAAGCTTATAATTAGGAAATAGGGCAGCGACGGTGCAGCATTGGTAGAAGCTCGGGCTGTGAGATCGAGTTACGCGAGTTCAAATCCCAGTCAAAACCATTACTTTCACTTTA
>JAUZSX010350689.1:0-10133 GCA_034780655.1 Idiosepius hallami
AATATATAAAGCCCGGGTAAGAGCACGTAAAAATGGCCTTGTGCCAAACTTGGGGGTGCTCACCAAGTAAATATTATTATAAATAGGTATTTTCTTTTATACAACCAGTTAGTAAAAAGTACAAATTATCAATCTATCAAGCCAGGAGGTATAAGGAGAGCGTAATATTGACTTTATGCCTAACTTGAATTTGTGCCAAGTAAACGTATACTTTTTATTTGATTTTATAACAGTTGAAAAAGCAAAATACGTTTGGTGAAACATATTCGCATGTCCCAGCCGAAATCTAAACATTGTCTGAAAGCGCGCCTATGGAGAGTGGAATTGGGACTCGTTCTCTCAAGTCGGGTTTGGGTGGGAAGGAAAGTCTGATGTTGCAAGACTTGAAACTTTCCCAGGATCTCCGCTATAACATCACTGATGACACTCTACAGCGTTCCACTATGGAACGTAACATTGAATTCGGATTACAATTTACTTTAGTTTGTTTATCTTTTCTATCTGTTAAAATAACTACAAAGGTCTTTCAAAAAAAAAAAAAAATGATATATTGCTATATTGGCTCCCTAATGACAATCGTAGCCTCCATACAGTGAGCACTACGGGCCAAAAACGATCCATTTTTTAAAGTTTCACCCCAGTAGTTATTTTCCTGCTTTAAACCCTTTGAATTAATTTCATCGACCCTAATTCCTCATTTCAAGTTTCTAGACTAAATATTGACAAAGTAATTCTATAAAGATCGTTCCTCATACACGCATGATCATTTTTATATGATAGTAGAAGTATTGCCTGGTTTAAAGAAGCCTATTATATCGGAAAGCAGTTCATTTTTTAATACCAAATTCGTTTTAATAATTTTTAAATTGAATCCATTTTAATGATTTTTATATGAAATTCATTTCGAAAGCTTTTCTCTGCTACTTTTTTATACTAAAATAATTTCTAAAGAATTTATCTAAGGTGTTTAAGGAAGTCTATAATATAGAAAGTCATAACTACACATATGCAAATTTTAGGGGTCTGAATCTTTTTTTTTCTAAAATAACTATGGTGGTTTAATTCTTTAAGAGAACTATGTACAAAAAGATAAAAAAAAACTGTTGTGGTTTTATTTTCAAAAAGCTACAGGATGTAGGGTCCCATACAAACATCTATCTGATACTTAGTCGAGCACCAAACCAAAGTCACTTATACTAGATGTGTAAAACATCTCATCCTGAGATCTGTTTCTTTTTCTATGTTGTTGTTACTTCAGATTTCCCTAACAAGTTTTTATTTAATCCATTCAAGTGGAAAAACCAACAGCAAATTATGTTTAATATACCCCTAAAGAACAAAGTAAAAACAACTGTGAAAAAAAACAACTCAATCTGGTCAAATAGTGTTTGAGTTTAAAAAAAAAATGATATGTCATCCTTTTTAATGTTTTGACGGTAGAAAAATGATGTTTATTTAGACGACTATTTATGAGATAGTTTTCTTTCTTTATTTCTTTCTTTCTTTTTCAGAAAGGAAAGTTTTGAATTGTGGAAATTCGAAATAGAAGTTTGCTACTGGGTATGTTAAATGGTTGCCTTCAACAATAAAGAACAAAAAAAATCATATACCGTAAACATAATCGATTTTTTGGTTTTCAATATTTTTAAAGAACTTCTGGCAATCAGATTGAGATCTAAAATGAATTGTATATCATTTTGTGCTTCGTGCAAGTGTGATTTTGTGCTCTCTGAATGGTTTTGTATTCTGTGCAGTGCCGTGCTTAGCCACTTAGCGGCCCTGACACAGAATCCGCCTTCGGCCCCTTTACCGTAAAAAGGCAAGTTGCGCCCCCTCAACACATTGGAGCTTTCGACTATATATACATATATATATAAATATGTATAAAGAGAGAGATAGGCAGCAATAAAGATGGATTTATAGATGTATATTTCAAATGTGATAATGATTTTTAATTAATTCTAACAATTGTTTTGATAATTTTTTCATTACAAAAAATCTGTGAAGTCAAGGAGCTTGCGGCCCCTAGAAAGCTTGCGCCCCCCCCCGCAATTGTGGTGTCTACAGAGGGTCTGAGAACGGACGGCGCTGGGTCTGTGTATGTTATTTTATGCCATGTGTTTGCGATTTCGTAACCTGTGTGCGTCTGATTTTTTGCTGTGTGTGTTGATTTTTTCCGTTGTGTTTTTTGTGTTTATTGTGTGGATACGAATATTGTAGTTATTGTGTGTGATTTGGAGCTGCTTTGTTTGTTTGGTGTTGTTTTGTACTCCTTTTGTGTAGTATGGATTTGTGACCTCTCTCACTCTGTTATTGTGTGTATCTACCCCATAGTCCCCATCACCATAACCCCCCTGCCCGACCAAAAAAAAAAGTGCTAATCAAAGCAAACAAAAATAAACAAGGAATTCTTTTTTTTCAAATATAATTTAATAATGGATTTCCTTTCGATAGAAACCGTGTTATGATTCCCTGTAATTTGTTGAAGAATTCACATCGTATCTTTAATTAATATTTTTAAAAAAATTGAACAAATACCACGACAACAAAGTAATAAAAGGGTATCTGTAAAAAGAATGGGTATTCAAGTGGAAATTAAATAAGAATGACACGTTCTTGTGCTCTTAGTGTGTAAATAATAGCAATTTTTCTATGTATTTTTTTTTTACGGTATATAGACATTTTATGTCATTTTATGCATAAATCAATCATTTTTCCGATAAACGTTCTTTTTGTTTGTTTTTTATCATGTGTTTAACGGCATATCAACATTTATGGGTAATTTTAATGCCTATTTAATACACACATAGTTTTATAATAAGACAATTTGCACTATTTCATCCATAGCTGGAGGGAAGATCGGGTTTCATACCAAGTGTATTAGTTGACATGTCAACGTGGACGGAATGACTTGGATTCGAACTCACGTACAACAATTCCGAATTCCAATGCTTATCCAAAGGGCTACGTCGACTGTACCCGTTCTTTTTGTCTACACTTAGTTTTTGAATAACACAATGTACACTATTCAAACCCATAGTTGGAGGGAATGTTCGGAATCATGCCTTTCCCAAGGGTATTAGTCTAATCATACACCCAAATGAAACGACTCGAAAGATTCGAACTCGCGTATTATAATTCTGTAGTTCTATTACCTACCCACTAACTCAGCCAATTGGACGGACCTCCTGTTTGAGTCTATCAGATGAAATTGTTTCTATGTAATAGTTACTGTCATGGTTATACAGTTCGGCATTTTGTTTTATTCTGTATGCAAAGGCTTAGTAAGAGAAGTTGGTTGTTGATACATTAAGAGCAGCGAATTGCAATTCTAAGAATTTTTAATAAAAAACCTGACTAAACAATTTTCGACGTTAAATTTTCTTTTCATAATACCCTAAGAGGCCCAAAACAAGGGTTTTATGATTATGTAGCGGCTATGTGATAATTTCACGAAATCCTATTCACCTCTTGAATAACCGGTTTCTAATTCAAAATCCACACGCACACGCACACACACACACACACACACACACACACACACACACACGTACAAAAAAATTCAATCGTGTGTCTCTTTCAGTCTCTGAATAGAGTCTACAATAACAATATCCCTGTCCATTGAGCAGATTTGCCCTTTAAGGGACAACTATCGCATTCTTTCCTTCCCAGTTATCTATCTGGGTAAAAATAAGGAGGGCTAGAGGGCGGTCTGTCCTGGGTGACTGCAAAGGGAGGGAGGTGGCACAATGGCACCGCAACAAAAACTTTCAGTTAGTCTAAGATGCTTAAATTGTGTGAAAACAGGATTTATTTATCATATACTATTATGTAATTACATGGTGCTATAAGAAGACTTTAGTTTGAAGAAGAATTTAGTTTCATAAGGTTTTGTCTAGGTATTTCTTAATTTGCCATGTGGTAACTAATAGCTCTCCTGGGTTACTCACGCAATTTATGAATGGAGCTTTATAGGGTTTTAAGATCGATATCAGAAGTACTTGGTCCATTCAGCAAAGATTGATATGGACTCAGTGAGGTGACATTGAGCGGACCACTCTGAGTGACGTTTACTCTAGCTACGCCGGAGAAACAGAAGAGCTAGAAAAAAAAAAGGATAACAAAGTGGAAAAGACGTACGTGGGACGTGCGGCCCACATGGAAAAATCTTCGGTAACTTTTCCGTCTATTATTACTAAATCAAATTAAATTTAAAACCTATCCAGCCTGTGTCCTTTAAAATTCTTTTCACTATAGACTAAATAAATTATAACAGCTCGTTTTCTATAAAAAAAAAACAACAAAAACAAAAAACCAACAAATATTTCTCTCTTTCGTGATTGGTTGAAAAATTCAATTTACAGAAATTTGAATCCTGAAGCCTATTTTGAACAAAATTAGATAACTTGCAACAGCAGCCAAAAAATATGGGACAGTTCTTATTTTTTTATTTTTAATTTCTCTACTGTCCACGATGAATTATTTTCTTTGCTTTCTTCCAAGGTTTTGGTTACTTTAATTTCGAAATAAAAATTCTAAATGTGTTTTTTAAATCCTTTTTAATGAACTGTAATTAATACAGAGTATCAATATAGAAATATGTTAAAATGTGTGTAATTCTAGTGGTAATCCAGCCGAATGTTCTGAAGAAATTGAAAAAAAAAGCTAAACTGTTCCAGATTTTTGGCCGCTAGTGTATTTTTAAAGACTATGAACATAAGAAATTTATTTTTGTTTCAATTAACCGAGAGATAAAACCAAAGTGTTTACTCTTGTTGGGCCAAGAGGTATTAATTGGATTGGCTCAATTAAAAAAAAGCAGATGGAAAAAATAATAAAATAAAGACGTATTATTCAGTTTTTACAAAAAATATGGTTAAAACTAGCATACCTATGCCGTCAAAAATGACGGCATAAAAATAGTAAAATAAATAAGTAAATAGTTAAGTTATAATAAAAAAAACAGTAAATTTGTATAAATCCTTTAAACCCCGACTTATAAAATTACCAAGTAGTCACTCAGGGTCGTTATATTAAAGGAACATATTAAAGCCCAAATAATGATGTGTCTTCTTTTGCCTTATGTTGTCAGGGTCAATATATCGGCCTCTTAGGATCCAAAGGGTTAAAGAATAGAGTAAGAGCAACAAGTTTAAATATGCAGCGAGGTAGAGTATTGGTAAAAGCAGGGAGTACGTAATCGTATTACGTGAGTTCAAATCTCAGTCAAAATCATTGTATCGACCTTTAGCTGCCTCAAGCTGATGGAGCTCATTAACTCTGTAGGGGGTCTCATTTAGGTGAAGGGCAACTCTGGTTTCAAAAGCCCCAAGAGGTTCTTTTAGTTTGGGGGTTGAGCATAGGGCTAACTACTCTTTCCCGTAAAACAAGTATGCGACGGAAACAGCAAAAAAAAAAAAAAAGATTGCCCAACGCACCACTAGTTGTAAAGTTTTAAAAAAGAAGAATAAGTTCAAATAACAACTTTTAAACTGAACATCCTAAAAATCAAAATAAAATAAATCTAATGTCTTTAGTGCGTGACACAATTCATAAAGATAAAAATCAAACAAATTTACATCGACCATTATCATAAGAATAGGATATGAAAAAGTTCCTACAACTATAAGAGGGATTTTACACCAAACGACACTATCGTTTTTATAGCTGCATTTTAAAGTGTTTTTGTTGAGTCTCTTAACCAACAGGAGCGCACAAAAACTCGGGATAAAGACATAACATTTGCTGTCAAAATAGATTGTGTTCTAAACATATGTTTTTTTTCATTGAATTTTGATATTTTGTAAAATGAGCCATTAATCAAACATCTCCAAACTGTACGTGGAAGCTGTAAATAATAATAAATAAAACTCGTATATCACTTTTATACTAAAAAACCCCGCGATAAAAGCAAATAATATAAAAACTTAAATATAAAAACTAAACCAAAAAACAGTTTGATATACTACAGGGCAGGGGTCACACCGGAGGTCCACTTGAATTTTTTGTTTTTGGACTCCTCTCAACAATTTAAACTTTTAGGAAAAAAATTAAATTTAAAATAACTACGATCAAGTGTAAAGGAAAGAGACTTAGCTTCAATCCTATGAACTCCGACTTATCAAAATTACCAAGTAGTCTCTCAGAGTCGCTATATTAGAAGAACATATTAAAGCTAAAATATTGGCGCGTCTTTTTTAGCCTTATGTTGTCAGGGGCGATATATCGGCTTATTAGGATGCAAAGAATAAAAATAAAAATGGGCGTTCGTTTTCTTCTTTTTTCTGTGCGTAGGATGAGTTATACAGACTATGAGTAGCGAAGGTGAAGCATTGGTAAAAGCTTAGGATCTAAAATCATATTACATGAGTTCAAATCCCGGGCAAAACTATTGCCTTTACGGGCAGATGGGGCTCATTAACTCGGAAGAGTAACTAATCTAGGTGAAGAGCAACACTGATTACAAATGCCAATGGATATAATGGGCGTGTAAAAATGCCTTTGTGCCTAACTTGGGTTGGTGCCCCTGCCCCACCAATTAAATATATTATAGACTTTGGGTCCGCAGCCTGATATTTGAAATTAAAAAAATTCTAGTGAACGGCAAATTAATTATGTTTATTTTTCTTTGGTATAAAAAAAATCACAACGATAGACAAGATGAAATTTTTTAGACTGATTATTTCGATCATTAAAACTCTTTTCTGATAATAAGGTTTATTTGTTTATTTTTTAAAAAATTTTCTAAAGTAAACAAACACAACTTTACGTAGAAATAATTGCTCAGATTCTACTGTGTTTTTATAACAAAACTAATGCTTTTCGTTTTTATTTTCGTTTAAAAAATTGATGTAAAAACACCAGGATGAAGATTTATTAAGAAAATACCAAATAAATGTCTCAGAATATATAAAAAAATAAATAAAACTGAGTTGAAAATATCAGAATATGTTTGAAAAATACTAATTGTATCGGATTTGTTAACCGCCAGGGATCTTTGAAATTTATTTTACTTTACAAATTCGTAATTTTGTTATGTGTGTGAGCCGTTCCAGTAATTACTACTTAGTCACGCATCTTTAGGCGCAGAAGACCTGAAAAACCTCAGAACGTGGAAGAGGTTGGAGAAGCAGGTCATGCCTTAAGGGTCTTAAGGTATGATTTTTAGCACCAACTTTAATTCAACCTCTAGGACTAAACAGAGAAGACCTTTCGTATATTGCGTCTCCGACGCTTCCAGAACATTTATCTCCCAAAGTAAAGTTTTCCTCCGACCCATATTCAACATCTAGATAGATGTGGTGAATTGGAAGTCGATATTGAAGGACCGTTTAGACTGGCGTGAAGACTTTGAGAAAAGGCGAATCCGAATTGAGCTCTACAAAGACGAGATATTTGTGCTAGATCTGCGGTAGAGTGTATCTTTCCACAGCGGGTCTTGCGAGTCAGCGTTACCCATGCAGAAACTGATAAACAAAGGGGAGAGTGAGGAGTCCAGGTTGGGTCTTGTACCAAAGGGCCTAGACAGTAGAATCTACGGCGAATTATACAAAACGGGTGGGGGTCTTTGGAACCACATGCAGAGTCATTCGGAGTCGGTCATGCTGTGAGGGTTGTGTAAAGAAGTGGCAGTCACAATATCATTAAATAGAGGCAAGGTTTTTATCACTTTTTCCCGTATTTGGCTAAACTTTTATTAAAAAAAAAAACAAGAAATTCCTTACATCGATTAATATTTTTATTTTATCTTTCTTTTTATAGCTAGTTAACAAAATATACTGAACGGTTAAAAAAGATTGTAATATTAGTATGTATTGTGGTATAATTGACAAAGCTGATACAAATATTAACCTTTAAAAGGAATCTTTATTTTATTAATTTTACATACATTTTTGGATAATGTGTTTGCTAGTAGCAGAACACTGTTGCTTGCTTGGTGTGTAGAGGACTGACTGAAATTCTTTTAGTCAATCAGGGATCAGAGAATGAGAGAGAGAGAGAGAGAGAGAGAGATAGTTGGGGGAAGAGAAAGAGAGATAAGTAGTAAGTAGCAGGAGAAGAGGATAGATTTTTGGGGCATCCCACTTCTTTAGAGGGACAAGTAGATTAAGAGACAATGTCTTTTTGCCTGATAGTATTAAGTGACCTGAGGTCACTTAGGTTCATTCCTACAAGATAAAATAAGATATTATTCAATAAAAGAATTGTTTTCGTCAACATTTGGAGAAATATGCTGAGAATGGCTTCCTATTTAAGGATATCACCGAACACATATAAAGGACAACTATCGAGTACATAGAAGAAACTCTTTAAATTTGTAGCCGGTCAACACTGGTCTTAATATCAACACGAATTTTAATTCATAAATCTCATTGATAATAATATTTTCTAATAACTATTGAACAATGTTTCTAACTTAGCAAAAATATATGTATTTAAAAACTATTTCCTCCTCCTGCTAAGGACATACAAGCTTAAAAAATATATTGAAAAAATGACCATGAAGAAATATAATACCCAAAATGAATAGAATTTGAAAAAAAAAAAAAAAGAAATATTATGGCAACAAATCATAAAAAAAACCAAAAAAAACCTGCCATTTGACGACAAAGTTTCTACTTCGAAATATTTGCGCGATGCTGGGGACTTGTTACTAAGGTTATTAAAGAAGTCTATCTAGAAAGGCAGTTAATAGTTTTTTTATGCTAAATTCATTTCTGCTGCATTTTTAATACTAAATTCATTTCCACATTGTCTGGATTTAATAATAATAATAATAATACAAGCAGAATAGCTCGGTATTTCCCGTGCAATTTAGTAATTTTTGTATGGACCAAAATATATATGTATTTACATTAAATTATAACTTTATAACTCAACGTAAAATCTTGCACAACTTTTAACACAGTACTGGCGGGCAGCTGTTTCGATCTTATTGGATTTCATCAGTGACACGCAATGTTGTTAACGTTTCAAACCCCGAGTGGAATTCGAACCCGCAGGTCATGCGGTGTGATACTAACAACCCAATGACTGGACCATGGCACAGTTATTCGTTCATAATGGCAATTTATCTGGTTTTACTCTTAATCATAAAGCTACGCTCTTCTTTCTAGAACTGGTTTTTTCGATTATCGATTTTTGAGAATTATCGGCCACTTTCCGAGCAAAAACCTAGCTAAGAACATCCCCAGGTACATGAAGTACACCTGTACAAATTTTCAAGAAAATCATTTCAGCCGTTTCGGAGTCCATGGGCAACGAACACACACTAAGTTCCAATTATTAATAAGTTTATACAGATTTAGATTAGATTCTCTGATATTAAACAACGCTTCCATGAAAGAAAATATTCATTTATTATGTAACAACTAGGCCTGTGACAATATTATTTTTCAATATTCTTTTTCATGGCCCTAGTTATTGGAACAGTGACAAGAATATTCATTGATAAAAACATATAATCACAGCCTTACTAATAACTAGAGAATTAAAGAAAATGACAGAATCACAACATAGACAAGTAACGACAAGAATATTCTTTCATAAAAGCATTAAGTCACATCCCTATTAATAAGGATGTAAGTAGTCTTCATTTAGAATATTATTTATAAAAAAAATTCTGATTTTTCGTCAGAAGTTCAAACAGCGCCAAAAGACAGGTTATGTCGCTCTTTCTTAATCAGCACTAATTATATTATTCAATAAATATTCTAAAACATTCAACAACAAACCAACCATGAATAATATATGAAGAGGTTTGTGTGTGAGAGAGTGTTCATTAGTTTTTGTTTAAGTCAACATTTAAAAAAAGAGTTATATGAGTCATCATTTATGAATTTAACTAGTTGTTCGTTTCTCTTTCTCCCAATATATATATATATATATATTATATATATATATATTATATATATACATACATATATGTAAATATATATATTTATACGTATGTATGTATTTATATACATATATACATATATATTTACATGTGTGTATACACACACGTACACACACATACACACACATACACACACACACACACACACACACGCACACACATATATATATATATATATATATATATATTTCCTTTATCTAGAAACGGAACCAGCTCTCGACTCGTTCATATCTTT
>JAUZSX010350700.1:0-10133 GCA_034780655.1 Idiosepius hallami
TATAAAGAAGCTATAAAAATGGTCTACTCTTGATTAGTTTATATATATATATATATATATATATATATATATATATATATTAATCAATTGATATTATAATGTGGTCTGTAGTATCTAATATATTATATATATATATATATATATATATATATTAATCCATTGCTATTATCATGTGGTCTGTAGTATCTAATATATTATATTTACTTGGTGAGCACTAACCAAAGTTTGGCACAAGGCCATTTTTACGTGCTCTTACCTGGGCTTTTTGCATTCGGTGTTTATTCTTCACCTAGATGAGATGCTCTCCCAAATTAACGAGTCCCATTTCCCGAGGCTGCTGGAGTGAAAGTAATGGTTTTGACTGGGATTTGAACTTGCGTAATAAGATTTCATAGTCCGAGCATTAATCTGTTAATGTTCAAAACGGCTTGTCTCGTTCTGTCTTTTTCTTTTTCCTCCTCTCCGTCACGTGAGCGGGTGTTTTATAATATGTCCGTTTCATCTATCGAGGGGTGTTAGTTTGCTTATTTCTACTATTTTTTTCCTTTTTTTTATTTATTTCAAAATGCCTTCCCTGGTATGTGCCACTCGCTACGCTTCTGCATATAGATAAACTAAATAACAATTTCTAAATGAATATTGCAAACACGAATAAGAGTGTGACATTAAATTTCTTTAATACTTACATTTGTTTTATGGGAAGATCTATAATGCTTAAACATAGTTTTGTGATGAATTCATTTGAAGATTAAAAATCTTTTGATGTATTATAAATTATACAAGGGAAGAGATAAGCTTTTTGTTCCTACTAATATCAAATCTTTTTTTTTTTTTTTTTTTTACTTTTCCTTCCTCTTGTTTTGAGTTTTGTGTTTCCGGTCACGTGTTTACAGTGATGTCTCTGCAAGAATCTATTCTGCCTGGGTCTTTGGGGATAATTCTTTTGTTCAAGGTGAAACAAGAATTCTTAGGTTGAATTGTGGATTTCATCTTGAGATTTTCATCGTGAAAAAAAAATTCAACTAGATTAAAAGTAAGATATTTCCTAGAGATTTAAGAAGAATTCATATGCACATGCATAAATATACATACATATATATATATATATATATATAAAGTTATGCATAGGTTCTGTGTGAAAAAGAGCATTCATTTCCGTATTTATTTGTAAGTATTTACAAGTATTTGTAAATGGATGTATGTGTGTATGTGCAAGTTTTTGCATATGTTTGCATGTGCAAGTTTTTGCATATGTTTGCATGTGCAAGTATTTGCATGTGTGTGTATGTGCAGGTTTTTGCATAGGTTTGCATGTGCAAGTATTTGCATGTGTGTGTATGTGCAGATACTTTCATATGAATCTATGTGCATGTATGTGCAAGTATATTTATATAGATCTATGTGTATGTATGTGCAAGAACATTCATATGGATCTATGTGTATGTATATGCAAGTGCTTTTACATGGACGTAGGTGTGTATATGTTTAGGTATCTTTACATGGAAGTGTGTGTATATATGAGTATTTTCAGATTGACGTGTGTGTGTGTGTATATGTGAGTATTTTCAGGTGGACGTACGTGTGTATATGCGAGTATTTTTACACAGATGTTGGTGTTTGTATGTAGAAGTGCATACATAAGATTGCATGAGTATCTCTGAGCATGTGCGTCTGCATGAGTGTCATTTCATATGTGCGAGTAATTAAAAATGTGTTTTTGTGTCGGTAACGATTAGTGAGAGGATATATCTAATTTCTTCAATTCTACTTCCAGTTGATACCAAAGTCACGCAAGCAGATTTTGAAGTAGAAGATACCAATAAATACTTAATGTTCCATTTTTTTTTCTTTTGCATTTTCATCTGCTGTTTTCAAAGACCACGACAACTAAAATCATTGAAATCGTTTTGCATGGTTCGACATCAATTCTTAAGCAACATTTCACACGAGGTTGTACAGTCATTTCACGTTTGAAACAGCACCTCCTGCAATATCACCAGAGTTAAGCAAAGTAGAGCCTGTTCAGTACTAAGATGGCCGACATCTTAGGAATATCAGGTACTGCACCGGTGTGCCAGCAAAGTGCCAAGAACTACTAGCTGGCCAGCCTGCGTTGGGCTAACTACCCTGCCAGGCGAATACAAAAAAAAGTTATGAAATCGACTCAAGGAGTCGGCTCTACGCTCGCTCAGAACGAGAACTAGATAAATAAGATAATTCACACAACCGTATTTATATTCTGGAGAGGGTGTAGGGATTATATTTAGTAATTCATGCACACGTTAACCCTCGTATTTCTGTATCTTCACATCGACTCATATGCGTTTTCTTCTTAATTTCATTTTGTTTGTTTTTTTACATGTAAATGCATATTTTATTTATTAAAGTCGGTTGCGTTTTTCCCAGGCGTCAGAAAAGATATTTGGAATCGGGCTATAATTACACATCAAAAGCTGATTATCAAAGAATACCATTCCTTTTATTTTCTTTTGTGTCGGATAAAGTTATACGAATCTTTCAAAGATTACGTTCATATTATTATGAACTACAAAAAATAGCTTCATTCATTTTATAATGTGATAATATAAAGCAATGTTGGGCAGTGACAGTGGAGCATTGGTAAAAGCTCGGGGCCTGGAATCGTATTACGCGAATTCAAATCCCAGTCAAAATCATTACTTTTGTTGAAATTAAAATTATAAATGGTTTCTCTGGTCCCAAAGTTGAATTTAATAATCTTATTTTTCAATATTAAATATTTTTAGGCCTTGAGAAATAAGTGCAACAACAACAGTAAAGAGAAGAATTCTATCCAATATTGTTTTTTGTTTTAAAATTCAAAATTTCAATTGTTTGTTTTATATTTTAAATTCATTACATTGGTTTTAGTTTTAATTGTTTCCTTTAGCTTTTAAATTCTAAATTCATTCTTTTTTTTTCTTTAAAGTTGATAAAAAGTTATTTTGATATATTGGTTTTGTTAAATTTGTTCTATCTTTTTCGACCCACACGCGTGATAATTGACGAAACATCATTTTACAAACTCCACAACCAACAGAAGATTAAATTTACTAAACGAGCCAGTTTTTGTCTTATCACCGGCAAATTAGTTTCAGTGGGCCCTCAGAGAAACAAATACCATTCGTTTTAAAAGTGGGTGTAAACAGATTAAAAAGAATAAAATACCAAAATTCTAAATGTTTATTTAAAAGTTAACTTAAAGAAAAAAAAATCTCACATTATTAAAAAAAATCGAGGTTGACTCGCCTACCACTCAATGTTTTTCAATGAAAGATAAAACACTTTGTTGTGAAGGGACAATGACTCGGTTAACACCGTATACGAAACTACGGGAAATAACTACGTTTCGCCCAGATACGTAAATGTGTATATGTAGGACCCGCCATATTTGAAACAGCAGAAGAAGACAAAACAGTAAAGACAGAAGGTCCCCATCGTTTTGCATTAATACTCAAACTTCTCTTTATATCCTCCGTACTTCGGTTAAACCCTTCCCGATAAGTTACTTCTTTATTTCACTTACTATTAATAATCTTGCCAGGCAAAGTAGCCTCATATTTGTATTATAATATTTCTAGTATTAATAAACTTTTCTTTTTACGCATACCACTCATCGTATTCTTTTGTTATCTCATTTATCCTATTTACTTAGGACATAACACACTTAAAACAACTTTAATAATTTTTGTTCATTTCAATGGGTTTTATTGAAATTTTACCAAAAAGTAAATTCAGCTATAGGATTCTTTTAATCGAAAACTTAAATTTATTCAGCCTAATTCTGGTTTCGTTTTGCACCTTGAGGCAACTGCTATTGTCTCCGAGAATTTTCCATCAACTTTCCAATGCATTCGTTGTTCACAAGAATAATTATTCTGACTCATTTAAAGTGTTTAACAGGCAAAAACTTGACTGATTCACACATTTAGTTCCACAAAAATCGGAAGCTATGTGCCAAAAATTGAAACGAATTGAATCCAAATAGCCCAATGTAACTAGTGATGTTGTGGATGAAAGATAATGAACTCTACCAATCATTATAAAAGTCATCTCTCTCGTCAACCAGACAGAGAGAGGATACCAGCATAGCAATCGCTATGCTGCCAGGCCGTCTCCCACTATTTATGTACCTTTTGTTAATATACTTATTAAACCTTAATACTATCTTGTTTCTGGGATTTTAACTACACTGTATACAACGCTACACTCGACCACAACATGATAAAATTTTGATAAAAATCACTTGAAAAGTAATAACAAATTCAAAATACGGGACATGAAATGCATCATTCTATCACTCTATCTATCTATCTATCTATCCGTCTGTCTGTATGTCTGTCTACCTATGTATCTGTCTGTCTGTCTATCTATCTATCTATCTAGTATGTCAGTAAAATATACATGGCATGTTGCGGAGGCGTTTCAATATGTTTTTAAGAAAGCAACTTCTTGACTCTATGATCTCATCATAAAAAAGTGCGAAAGGCGTTGTTGATGGAGTAGGATGATGTTTTCAAGCTTGAAGCAGTCAAATTTTCCAACAAACATGCCACCTGCAAAGGAAAGGCTATTCAAGGAAAGCAACTCTATCAAATGGATAACTCAAGTTAGGGACGAAACAACACTCTTGACAGCGGTTATTTGCCATTATATGTGTTGTGGGAGCTATCTCCCCTTTCGGTTACCAAACCATGGACTTGCCCAATGAGCATATAAATAGTCACCTACGTCGCTACGACAGAGAAGGCAGAGACGGGCTAACCGGGTGTCGGTTAATTACACTATCACTAACTACTTCTGTATTACTAACTTACTCTGCTATGAACTCTCTATCTACCAATCACCTGATCGTTTGTTCCGTTATCAATTGCTAACCACTCGGCAACCACAACAATATGTAAAGGGGGTGGAACCCCTCCGTGGGTGAAATTCCCCCGGTTCACCCTATATAATAATATTGTTGACTATGTGTATGTATGTGAAAGTACTTTTACATGGATGTATGTGTGTGTATGTACAGGCATTTTCACAAGTCTGTGGAAGTACGAGTATTTTCAATGTTCAGTCTCAAAATATTTAATGAATCCTGTCAAACGGGGGGGAAAATATCAAACCATTAAAAAACATTTTTGTATACATCTTGTTTTGTAATTATACTGTTAATAATGCAGTTTAGTCTGAAACCATTTAAAGAACCATAGATAAAAGGGAAAAATCTTCTTATTCCAGATAAAAAAATAACTATTCTAATTTCATTTAAGTTAATCTTAAGCCATGTAATAAAAGATAAGCTTTTTTTATTTGATTTTAATTAAAAAGAAATTCTCCTTTGAACAATGTTCAGTCTGAAAACATTAAATTATGGATAAAAAAAAATTCATTATTCCAGATAAACTTATTCTAATTTTTAGACAACACTGGATAGGAATTCTGAGTCTTGTAACCGTTATTTTATTTAGATTCAAATTTAATGAGTTAATTTTTAAACCATGTAATTAATGTATTGCCTTATTTTGGCTCAGTACGCTCAAGTCACGTTGGAGACACCGCATCCCGCTAGATCACCGAATTTAAGCTAAGTAGAGCCTGTTTAGTTGATCCTTTTTTAAATGGCTTCTAACGTTATCTATGATAAACGAAAAAAAAAATTATACATAAATTTAGAAGCCATTAAAAAAATATAATCGACCGTTCTTGAACTTTTGGACGCTACTGTATACTTCATAAAAGTTGTTACCTTCGTTATCTGATTAGATTAAGGATAATAAGAACGAAATAAGAGAAATCCACTCTATTTGGAAAAGTTTCCTTTTATGTAATTCTATAACCATTTTTTTTCTATTTCATGTTTCAGGGAATGTTAAATATTTTTTTAAAGTGTTACACCCAGTGGTACATTTGATAGCATTTCTTTTTTTGCTGTTTCTGTAGCGTACTTGTTTTTCCGAGAAACAGTCGCTAGATCTATTTTCAAACAGCAATCTTATGTTTTCTTCAAGAAAATTAGCCCCATCTGGCCGAGGAAGACAAAGGTAGATAGAATGGTTTCGACTGGGATTTGAACTTGTGTAAAACGATTCCATAATTGTCCGAGCTTTTACAAATGTTCCACCTCGCTGTTTGGTTAAATAGATTCATAGAAATATAAACCTTGACTGAATATGACTAAATCATGACAAATGCTTTTCATTTCTCGGGCTAACAATATCAGAACGTGAGACTTACACGTCTTTTTTGTTTTGTTTTCTGCTTCAATTCTGTGGGGCTTTGTAACTCTAATTTAAGATAAAGATGTTTCTTCATTTCTCGAGTTCCATTGTGAATATTCAACTGACACCAGACCCAGTTGAAGGGTGGCCAACGCACATCACTCTTGTTGTCCATCCGACTGACCAACCTTATTAAGTAAATCATACTTACAAATGATCATTATGCTTTAAAACAAAAATAGTTATTTAGGAATTAACTTTTTACTATTCAGATTTTTTGTCCTCATTCTAGTAGGTTTTTACATGTTTCTACACTACGTTTTGACCTAGTCTCCTTGGGCCGTCTTCAGGTGTTTTTTAACCGTAACCCCAGATAGACGACCTGAGGGAGACTAGGCCGAAACGTAGTGTAGAAACATCAAAAACCTACTAGGATGAGAACAAAAGACCGAATAATAATAAGTTAATTCCTAAATTACGAAGCCTTATCTCAAAAATAAAAATAAGACTCAGTTTGGAAATATTTGGCTGTGTTAAGAGCGTTATATAGATCATAAAAAGTTTGTATATTTTGAAAGTAACCTCTCCCAGAAGTGCGGTATCGGTATATATCTGCACCCCGGATGCCGTTATGTATAATGTATGTATGTTTATCTGTATAGGCATTTTTTCATATTGGTGAAGGGTAACACCGAATGTAAAAAGCCTGGGTAAAAGCACGAAAAAATGGCTTTGTGCCAAACTTGGTTTGGTGATCACCAAGTAAATATAATATTGGAATCTAAAATTGCAGATATCAAAAATTACTATTTTTTAAAATCCTAATCTACAATGTGATACAAGAAGGAAATTACTGTAAAAGTAATTCAAACTTACCAAAAAGGTAGTTTTTAAAATTTCATCTCATCCTATAAGCTTATTCTACTTCACTGTATTTATGACTGTCTTCGGGCCATCAAACTTGTAAAAGTTCTTATAAGTCTTGGGGTCATCAGGTTAGGACGTCCACTGTTTCGGGGCCTTCCTTTCTTCGGTTTTAATTGCACACCAGCTCACTCTCACTAATGTAAGGCTCCATTATATCTTATTACAAACGAACAGCAAAACTTATTTAAAGTTAACTGTTAAAATAAAATATTATATTTTCTTAGTGACCACCAACCAAAGTTTGCCACAAATCCGTTTTTACATGCTCTTACCCGGGCTTTTTGTATTCGGTGTTATCATTCAACTAGATGAGCTGCTCTCCAGTGTTACGAGCACTATTTGCCCGAATCAGCTAAAGGTGAATACAATTGTTTTGAGTGTTAAAAGAAAATACATGTTTCCACTTTTTTGTGTGAATCTCCACGTGAGCACAAAGAAATTAGCATATTGTTCTATTACTAAATATTCCAGGTCGCATCTCTCTCTCTTTTTCAAAATCCACATTGGACCATTTGCTGCTAACTCAATCAACTTTTTATACTATTATTTTTTATACAGATCAATCACCACCTTTGCAAAATCCATGTAATAATTTCTCATGACCCCATCTTCTTACTTGTTTTATCACGTTTCACGCATCATTCAGTCATCATCAGATGATAACAGATAGCAATGCTGGGTCTTGTAATTGTATCCAGAGTAATTAATCCTATAAATCCAATTAGTTGTTCCTTCTGGTCTTTTATATTCGGGTTCGTACAGAATTTTTAATGGTGAATTGTAAAAAGGCAGTAATTACTAAGGATAAGGTTGCAAGATCCAGCATCACTACTTTGTGCTGCAGTTACTCACCTGCAGAGGGTCAGAGATTTCAAATTTTCTTTTTACGAGTACTGCACGTAGATTGAACAGAAGTAAACATGAAATTCAACCGGAAACACTCGTATTGTTAAATTGTAACTTATCTTACTACTGACCAGGCTCGATGTTGCTTAACTTCGGTAATCTGACTGGAACCGTTGTCTCCAACACAACTTGACAGTATAAATCATTTTAGCAACATAGAAGCGGAGATTATTGTTTAAATTATTTTTTTAATAACAGAGAAGATACGAAGAAGCGTATTAAAAATAAATAGATAACTGTGAAGATTTAAGAAAAAATAATTCATTATAAAACACGAATGAATTTTGAAAATTTAGTTTAATAAACATTGAGTTTATCCTAGATAATAAGCTTTCCTAGTGGCAAGTTTTCGGTGCTGGGCAAAACCGGGTAATATTTCTTATATATATTATATTTATTATGAAGCAACAACTATGACGAAAAAGACAACAGTCCGCAAGAAATTAATACACACATTACAAAGCCTCGAAGAGCTACACCATAAATACAATCACTTTGTTTGCTGTTTACATAAAGCAAACTTACTCTCCAATAATTCGACAAGATTCAAATTGCAATCTTTCATTATTAATCGGGGAAGAATGAGTTTAACCTAGATACTTATAATACCAAGATCGTCGTGTTTGTATGAGACCCTACATCGTGGAGCTGTTTAGAAATTTAAAGAGCTCTTCAGAAAAGGAAAACTACAATAATTTTAAAAAGATATTCAGAACACTAAAAATTGCATGTGTAGAATATTGCTTTTCTTTAAAATAGGCTACCTCAAATACCTGAGAAAAAGGCATTAGAAATGAACTTAGTATATACAAAAAACATTAGAAATGGATTTAAAAGAAAAAAAGCATTAAAAGTGAATTTAGTAGAAAAACGCATTTGAAATTAATTTAGTAGAGAAAAGCATTAGAAATGAATTTAGTAGAAAAACGGTTTAGAAATTAATTTAGTAGATAAAAGCATTAGGAATGAATCTAGTAGAAAAAAAAACATTAGAGGTGAAATCAGTAGAAAAAAAAACAACATTATAGTGAATTCAGTCGAAAAAGGCATTAGAAATTAATTTAGTAGAGAAAAGTATTAGGAATGAATTTAGTAGAAAAAGCATTAGAATTGAATTTAGTAGAAAAAGGCATTAGAAGTGAATATAGTAGAAAAGAGCATTAGGAGTGAATTTAGTAGAAAAAGGCATTAACTGATTTTCAATTTTATAGGCTTCCTTAACTAGCTTAGTGGCAAGTCCGTGGAACCTGGGAAAAGCCGGATTATACTTCTAGTGTTAAATAAAAAGAAAAGGTTCGTTTTATGTCAAGATGAAAACAAAAATAATTCAAAATTTTATACCACGAGGTTCTTTTTTTTTCACTTTCAATTTACTCATCTCTTTTAATAGACTTTGATTTAAAATATAGATTTCCTTTTCTTTTAAAATCTCTCACTTAAACAAATGCGATTTAATCAAAACATTTTATTCTAGTTTATCTATTCAATATCTGCGCCATGAAGAAATAACTTTCAGGTCACGAGTGCATAAATACGTTCAAGGTAAAAAATCAATACAAATAAATAATTGACTTTTCGTGATTTTTTTTTTTAGAATTTATTTTCCATTCAGGAAGGCCACTGTTTATAAAAAATCATTTTTTTCTTGGGCTTTTTCAATTTATTTTAGAGTTTATGTATATAGTTTTTGTAAGTTAAATTTATATTTACCGATATCTACCAATAAATACATTTTCATTTCTTTCTATTTCATGGATTATAACATAGCTGTTTTTTTGTTTTTTTTTTCGAAATCTTTGTGTTAAGGGATGATAATTTGTATTTGGAGATTTTAGAATATTTTTATCGTTATTTCTAAAATTGATAGATGAGACTAAAAAGAAAGACAACGGTTTGAAAAGTCGAAACATCTACAAAATATAGATATTAACTTTATTATTCGGACTTTTGTCCTCATCTTAGTAGGTATTTTTTTATGTTATTACACTACGTTTAGACAACAACTACGGAAGGCAGTGATTACTGAGGATTCGGTGACGAGAGACCCAGCATCCCTAACTGTGGTTACGG
>JAUZSX010350711.1:0-10132 GCA_034780655.1 Idiosepius hallami
ATTTCGCTCAAAGGCTCCTGACCACACCTTTTCCTAAAACCGGGCGGCCGAGCGAAGCCGGGCTAAATTTCTAGTAATTTATAAAGCACCAGAAAATATTTTCAGTTCCATTCATATTCATATTACTATCAAAGGTTTTATTGTTGGGTTAAACTAATTTTTAGCAAACATTTTATTACCTTTTCTCTTCGTATGCACTAATTATTTATCTTAAGTTGTCAGATAAAAGACAAACTATAACTCCATAAAAATTCTAATTTCTAATTTAAGTGAGCTACACCAATTTCCTTCCAGCTCCTCCTACAAAAAAACCAAAACTATTTGAACAAATGGAAATGTTTTATTAAATTATACATAAATAAATGATGTTCTTATTTGAGAACAGAACAATATTTGGTTGAAAATCCTTTTATGAGATTATTTTCGGATAATTGATGTTCCAATATGTGCCGATATGCGGAGAAGTGATGTTAGACTCATTATTATTAGCCCTGATATGAATGAAGTAAAATCCAAAGATATTATTAATCCTGGTAAAAATTAGATATTCCAAAGATATTAGTCCTGGTATAAATCCAAAATGGTGGTCACTCGATGAATTTTGTTGAATAAAAATTAACGTGTGTTTCAATCTAGCTTCTTCTTCCACTTTTGAAATAATGGTGTCTTATCTAAAGTCATATGGTGGTAGCATTAAGCTTTCTGATTGGTCAACAAAAAGAATATTCCATTATTTAAGCCTTTTTCAAAGCATGAATAAAAATACACTCCAGGAAGAACAGTCTCAAAAGACCAAAATTAATTAAACAGGTGAAATTTTAAAAGCTACCTTTTTGGTAAGTTTGAATTACTTTGAAGTAATTTCCTTCTCCAGTGAAATCATTTCACAAGATTCTAGCTATTTGAAGTCCTTCACAAAGTTGAATACATTAATGACTTCTGTGTACAAATCCGTTGAACTCAAATGACCTTAGGTCAAATAGTATGACCTTGCTGTTTATGATTGTTGGATAAATGGTGTTAATGTCAGGATTTGAATATTATATTTACTTGTTGAGCACTAATCCAAGTTTGGTACAAGGCCATTTTTACGTGCTCTTACCAGGGCTATTTACATTCGATGTTACCCTTCACCTAGATGAGCTGCTCTCCTGAGTTAAAAAGCCCCATCTGACCGAGGCAGCTAAAGGTGAATGCAATGGTTTTGATTGGGATTTGAACTCGCGTAATAGGATCTCGAAGCCCGAGCTTCTACCAATGCTTAACCTTCACTATCCAGGATTTGAATATAGTTGAAAATAGAAAGAATAAGTAATAATCACAATTTTTTTTATATAAATTATATAAAAAAAATTTATAAATAAGTAGTAACTCTTTAGTTATGCTTGGCAACCAATGCTTGCTGGGGAATATTTTTCCAGGCATGTGGTGACAGAATGTGAGTAGCCATCTCCACTTTTTTTCACACTATAATATTGGCGGGAATTTTTGGAGTATACTTTTTCAATTTTTTTACCAACCAACAGGTGCCGCAAGCATAAATATGTAATCCCTCTTTATTTATGCTTGGCAACCAATTAAGGATTTATGTATGACATGAAAAGCAATTGAAAACTATAAGGGATTACAATTATGCCAAATCTCTCTCTTTCTCTCTCGCTCTCTCTCTCTATATATATATATACTTAAGTATGGATACTTTTGTGCTTAGACAAACTATCACTACGAGAAAATGAAATGCCACATATTTCACAGGAATAAGGTTTCTCTCCAGTATGAGTACGCTTATGCCTTGATAAATGACTACTTCCCGAAAATGAAGAACCACATATTTCACAGGAATAAGGCTTCTCTCCAGTATGAACACGCCTATGCCGTGATAAACCACTACTTGATGAAAATAAAGCATCACATATTTCACATGAATAAGGTTTCTCTCCAGTATGTGTTCGTAAGTGATCAGATAAATTTCCTATCGTAGAAAATGAACAGCCACATACTTTGCAGGAATAAGGTCTCTCTCCAGTATGGGTACGTTTGTGGCGAGATAAATTTCCACTACGAGAAAATGAAAAGCCACATATTTCACAGGAATAGGGTTTCTCTCCAGTATGGGTACGTTTGTGACTATAGAAAGCTCCTCTAGAAGAAAATGAAGAGCCACATATTTCACAGGAATAAGCTTTCTCTCGAGTATGGGTTCGTTTGTGGTAAGATAAATTTCCATTTGTAGAAAATGAGGAACCACATATTTCACAAGAATAGGGTTTCTCTCCAGTATGAGTCCGTATGTGAATAGATAAATTTCCGATCATAGAAAATGAAGAACCACAAATTTCACAAGAGTAGGGTTTCTCTCTTTTTTTTTTATTTTTCTTCGTCTTATTTCTTCAAGGTGATGGGACATCTGACCAGATGTCAAACATTCACCCTTATTTTAATGATTCCAACCAAGAGATCTTTTCAGGATTCTAGCCGTCCCTTTCAGTGCAATCGTTTGTATTTCACTTGCACTGGGTTCACCGGGTATACTTGTTAAGTATTTTTTAAAGTTCTTTTTCATAAGTCCTGTTGCTCCTATGATGACCGGTATAATAGCAACTTCTTTTAACTTCCAATTTCTTTTCATATCATACATTAATCCTTATGTGTTCGTATATGCTTTGTTAAATTACTCTTTTCAGAAAATCTAGTGCCACATATTTCACAAGAAAAAGGTTTTTCTCCTGTATGTGTTTGTACATGAGTTTTTAAAAGAAACTTTCTGGAAAATGAAGTGCCACATATTTCACAGGAATAGGGCTTCTCTCCTGTATGTGTTTTTAGATGTTGTTTTAAATTACTCTTTTGAGAAAATGAAAAGCCACATATTTTACAAGAAAAAGGCTTTTCTCCTGTATGTGTTTGGGTATGCTGTTTTAAATTACTCTTTTGAGAAAATGAAGTGCCACATATTTCACAAGAATAGGGCTTTTCTCCTGTATGTGTTTTTAGATGTCTTTTTAAATGTCCATTTTCGGAAAATGAAGTTTCACATATTTCACAGGAAAAAGGTTTCTCTCCTGTATGTGTTCGTATATGTGTTATTAAACTAACATTTTGAGAAAATGAAGTGTCACATATTTCACATGAATAGGGCTTTTCTCCTGTATGTGTTTTAACATGTCTTTTTAAATGTCCCTTTTCAGAAAATGAAGTTTCACATATTTCACAGGAAAAAGGTTTCTCTCCTGTATGCGTTCGTATATGATTTTTTAAAAGACCCTCTCGAGAAAATGAAATGCCACATATTTTACAAGAATATGGCTTTTGTCCATACTTATGAGTTTGTATATGATTTTGTAATTGATCCTCTTTGGAAAATGAAATGCCACTTATATTTGAGGAAAAAGGTTTTTTTTCTATATGTGTTTGTATATTTTTTGTTAAATTACTTGATTGGGAAAATGAAGTGCGATTTGTTTCAAAGAAAATGTCTTTCTTATTTTCATCCATCTCTTTATACTTTAATATATTCAATTTTTTTAATGTTGTATATTTTACAGTCATAAACTTTCTTTCTTAGCTAAGTTTTTTTTTAGGTGAAAACAAATTTTGTTTTCTTTTGATCAATTAAAAATGAGACACAATAAATAGTTTTTGATTTGATCGTTTTTTTTTAAAGAAAATGTTGAATTCTCAGATATTTTCAAACTTTCATAAAAGCTTAAATAATTTTCTTGAAATTGGAATTTCTGGAAATAAAAAAAGATTTAGCAAAATTATGAATGATAAATAACAAAATTTTTACAATGAAATATATTATTCATATGATGTATATTTGAAGAGATTAAGAAATATAATTAAATTATCAATAACAAAATATATCATCCAGGATTAAAAGGGTCATATACAAACTGGATCGATAAAATTGTATTATTCTATCATATTTGAAAATAAAACAATATTCAGCGAGTGAGATTGGAGATGCACTGTGATACAAATCATGTGCTTTACTGATGACTGAACCTAGAGGCAAATACATTGAATTGATATCAGCTCAACTAAATAATCAAAATGATATATAACAGTAGTATATACATTAGTGAAGTAATTCAGAAATCATACAAAAAAGTAACATAAAAGAGAAAACAACATTGTTTTTGCACTGACCTAATATAAATAAAAATAGATGTGAGCTCTTCTATGTAATCAAAATGATATATAACATGATTATATATATAATGTAAATTCTTGGTTAATTAAAAACTAATAAAGTTTATATATTAAGGCAGAAAAAAATAAGGACTTTTAAAAATATTCTTGTAACAGAAGCTTTTTTTTGACAAAATTTAAAAAAAAGGGGGAAAAATCACTTTATGAAATTTGTATTCCAAAATAAAAGCATACACAAAAATCTAAAAAATATTACTTACACGATGGAAATAAATATTATATTTACCTGATGGGCACCCCCAAGTTTGGCACAAGGCCATTTTTACGTGCTCTTACCAGGGCTTTTTATATTCGGTGTTACCTTTCACCTAGATGAGTGGCTCTCTCGAGCTAATGAGCCCCATCTTCCTGAGGCAGCTGAAGGTGAATGCAATGGTTTTGACTGGGGTTTGAACTCGCGTAATACGATTTCAGAGCCCGAGCTTTTACCAATGCTTCGCTGTCGCTGCGCAAATGGAAATAAATATAAGCAAATCAAAGTTTCTTTTCCAAAATTTTGGATTTAAATATATTCTACTTTTAACATTTTATTTATTAAAAGTATCTTAATTAATATGGGCAGCGAGGGTGGAGCATTGGTGAAAGCTTGGGATATGATATTGTATTATGCAAGTTTAAATCCCAGTCAAAACCATTACTTTCACTTTAGCAGTCTCGAGCAGATGGGGCTCGTTAACTTGGGAGAGCAGCTCTCTAGGTGAAGGGTAACACCGAATGTAAAAGCCCGGACAAGAGCACGTAAAAATGGCCTTGTGCCAAACTTGAGTTGGTGCCCACCAAATAAATATAGTATCTTATTAGGACTATGTAAAAAAGAGCTTTTTTTTTGAGAAGCGGAAATCAGCTAAAAGCATTGGAAAAAAGCATTCAAAACCTAGGGTAACACTAAATTTAATATATATGTTTTTACACACTCAAAAATTAAACAACTTAAGATGTTTTTATGAGATTTAGGAAAGATAACTTAAAGGGTGAACTACTTTATTATTTTTCTTTAAATGTTATTTAAATGGAGACAAAAAATCTTTTATTTAAAATTATATTGTAGAAAAATAAAAAATAAAAAGTTTTTTATTTTACTTCGATTGTAAGTATAAATTTTAAAAATATTTACTAGTATCAATGTGTGCTTATCGAGTTTTTGGTCATTTAGTGTTGTCATACTCTGAATTTAAGAAAACCTGAAAAATATTTACTTGCTGAGCACCAACCCAAGTTTAGCATGAGGCCATTTTTACATGCTCTTACCCGGGCTTTTTACATTCAGTGTTACCCTTCACCTAGATGAAGGCTCTCCCGAGTTAACAAGCCCCATCTGCCAGAGACAGCTAAAGTTGAATGTAATGGTTTTGACTGGGATTTGAACCTGCATACTACGATTTCAGAACCCGAGCTTTTACCAATGTTCCACCGTCGCTGCTGAAAAATGTGTTTGGAGAGATGAATTTTCGGCCTTTTGAAGTAGGCTAAATTAATTCTTAAAAAATGAGGTCTGTTTAATGGAAATTTTATTTGAATTTAAGATCGAGCTAATTATAGGTCAAATGTTTTTTTTGTTTTTAAAAATTTTTGAATAAACTTTTGAATTTAATGAAAACAAAATTGCTATTACTTCCATTTTTTTAATAGCTTTTATTAAAATAAATTTTTCTATTCAACTTTTTAAATATAAAAATTTTAATCTTTGCAGGCTTTATTTATAAAAAATTGAGGTTTAAAATTTATAATAATTTAAAGATAGTAATTGATTAAATATATATATACAAATTTCTTGGTTTCAAACAATAAAAACTTTTGGATTTTCATTCATTTTTTTTCAAAAAAAGTTTTTTAGTTTTAATTTCTATTTCCCTACATTTATCATTCTCTCCTCTTTCCCAAAAATATAGGTCACTACGTATTTCCTGGTCTGTAAGGCTGAAAAAAGCCTCAATACAGAGGGAGGGGGGGCTAAGAAACAAATGGATTTCATAGAAAAAGAATTAAATAAATTTAAAATTTATTTTCAAAGAATAATTGTTAAGAGTTTTATATTAATTAATTTTTTCCATTATTTTTGATAGATTTAAAAACAGACTTTGTCAAAAAATGGCTTTTCTTGGCCATATTTTGGCGATTTCTACATAAGACCTTACAATCCAATATGGCGCCTCACCTGTCCCCATGTGAGTGAAACTTCGTAAATATTTTCCACTCGTAATAAAAGTAGAATTATTCCATAATTAGTTAATTATATTGAAATATTTTTGCATATTCTTATATCGAATAATTTTTTTTAGGTTTATAATTTGTTTAATTAAAAAAAAAACCTGAAAAAGAAAAAAGTTTTAATTTTGTTTACGCAAATCGGTAAAAATTTGGGTCAAGTCGGTTTATTGGAACAATTTAAAAATTTTATTCATAAAAAATTATTACATTATTCTCCTTTTAATGTAATAAAATTCATAATTTAAATTATTCTAGAAAAATTAAAACTTAGAAATATAGAAATAATGGATTTTATTGGATTTTAAATAAATAAATATTTAATTAGCAATTTAACTTTTGTTGGGGGATATTGACAAGATAAAATGGAATATAAACTATGTTAAGAAAATATTAATTAAGTTTTATTTTATTATTAATTCTTATTAGAATTTAAAGATAATAAAAAGAAAATACTTACACAAGACATAAATGTTGTTTAATGATTCTTACGATGACAGAAAACGAAATATTTGTTGTTCAATAATTCAAGATGACTGATTGAAATGAAACAAAGAAAATAATATTTATTTTACTGTTTAAAAGAGTTCCTTTCAAGGGAAATAATACAATATTTTATTATAATTTTATATTCAATATTTCTAAGGAAATCTTTTGAGATATTTATTTGATTAAAATCTATTTGTTCATTAGAGACTTTTAGGCTTTGAACCCTTAGAGGCCGATTTATTGGCCCTGTAAACATAAGGCAAAGGGTGACACGCCATTGTTTTTGGTTTAATAATTTTTTCTACTATAACGACTATGGGTGACTACTTGGTACTTTGGATAGGTCGGCATTCAAATGGTTAATTTTATTTTTTTTTTTAATGTCATTTTACTTTTTTTTAAAGAATTGAATAAATTGCTTCTTAAATTGATTTAAATTATTATTATTATTTTTTTTTTTTTTTTGTTGAATTTTGTAAATTTTTTGTCTGGCTTTAAAAATATATTTAAAAATAATAAAATTATTTATTTTTGATGAAATAAGCCATGGTGATGACTCTTGTAGAGTAGACTCCACAGTCTTGTCGTTGTAGAGATCCACTTGCTTTCTGGCACTTGGTGGGTTTGATTTGGAGGGGGCTGACTCTTCTGTCAGTCAGGGTACGGGAGGTAACTCCAGTGTACTTCTAGGAAAGTACCCAGAGCGCCCCTTACAACTCCCACATAAAAACAAATTTGATAAAAAATGATGTATGGCCATAGTCCTCCTAATTCATTTTGTTTAATAAGAAAAGAATTGTCAGAATTAAAAGCAAACAATTAAAATAAATTAAGTAATTAGTTAAGTAATTAGTTAAGTAAAATTTGTACATCCATTTTTCAGACATCTTTATTCCTCAACCTTATTATTATTATCTTCACAATCCCTCTTGATGATTTTATACTAATGTTTTCATCCCTATCCTCGAAATTAGTATTGATGACTTGTATATTTATTTTTGGAGGGCTATTATCCTCATCCTTATTATTGTTACCTTTACAATCCTTGAGATAAAGCTTGATAATTTGTATATTTATTTTTGGAGGGCTATTATCCTCATCCTTATCATTGTTACCTTTACAACCAGGCATTGTGGTGTTGTTTATTTCTGCATTTTTGGGCCAAGTCGGACGCGTTTTACATGGTTTATGAACTCAAAATCAGACATAAGCATATTAATAAGCATATTTTATTTGGTTTTGATTTGGGGTTAGGGTTAGGTTTAGGGTCAAGTGTTATGTTGAGAACTGAAGCCTTCTTTTGATTCAAAAGGCTCCTATGTCGAACATTATGAAATGATGAAACAATAACAGTTGATAACATTTATGCATGTTTTGTCATACTTCTGTTTCAGAATTTTGGTATGAATTTAAAATAATAACAATAATTGTTGCTGCACAATTGTCCTATTGGTTCAGTAAATGATGTCGGGTTGCCTGTACTGCCATCAAGCCATTTAAATAGAGCTCTGAAAGGAAGCTTGTTCTGCGGAAGGAAGCAACCAATTGTGTATAATTTCCTTTCCAATATTTTTTCAAGAAAAGTAACAAGTCCAGGCTCACACAGCCAGTATTTGTACTTGCACCAAATAGTCTTTGTAACGTTATGGGCTTATTAAGAAAATGCCCCATTACTTGGGCCTATGATCGTCTAGTGGTGTTGGTGTCGTCTGCATGTTGATATGTGTGTGTGTGTGTGTGTGTGTGTCTGTGTCACTTATGTGTGTGCAGATTGGACTTACAACAACAAATATTTTTAAGGTACCATTAATTATTCTCTCTCTTTATTCATGAACAAGTTTGGTTGGAGAAAAAAAGAATTAGCTATATCTGTTGCAAGGCCACAGGGAGCACGATGACCTCAACCCCAGTCTAGACCTCTTTCTACCTGGCCGAATCCCCAACTGACTGCTATCACTCCTGTGTATAATATTCTAATCTCTTTTCTAACAATCGAATAGAATATTTGTTTATTTAATTAAAATTCCAGTATATAAAATATTCTGCCTGTTTATAATTAGGCTTATATTAAAATTCCAGATTTCTTGCAAGAATTCGCTTTTCCCATTCAGTTTACATTTTTATAACCAAAACAATTAGCTGACCCAGATCCCAGTAAAATGTTATTGTTCTTCAAACCTATGTATCTGTATCCGTGTTCGAGTTCAGTAAGGGTTCTAGCTAAACCTAATCAAGACCTCTTAATACATCACATTTGATAGTTTAGTAAATTTTGTACAATTCAAGGTATTTTAAGATCCATGAATGGGATATGCTATTAAATGCCTTTTGAATGTCTATCCAGATAAAAATAAATGGTTGATTTTTTGTACAATTCAAGGTATTTTAAGATCGATGAATGGGACATGCTATTAAATGCCTTTTGATTGTCTATCCACGCCATACTAAGATTTCTTTGCCTCCATCTATAATCCTTCAGAATAGTCTTGTTAATTAGCAATTAGTCCTTGGTGCCTAGGGATCCTCTCTGTTCTTCCTCTAGGATGAGAGATACTCATAAATACTATCTGCCAATAACCCAGTCAAGAGCTTATATGTTGTAGTCAGGCAGCATATTGGGCGATACAGAGTTGGGTTAGATGTTTCACTGCACTTTGGTATCAGGCTGGTGTATCCTTTTAGTAGCTATGATAGTGTTGGCTCACCAGATTTTAAAATTCTGTTGAAGCAACTTCTATATTGTGTATGTAGTGCTGTTAATTGTTTCATCCACAAGTTTGATATATTATCAATGCCAGGTGTTTTGTGGTTGAGGGCTTGAGTCAGCTTTGTTCTAATTAGATCTGCTGTTATCTTCAATAATCTACAAAGCCTTTTGGTTGTGCATTTCCTCCTTTTCAAATAAGGGTCTCCAGTAATCATTCAATTCCTGCTTTTTTGGGTGACTTTTGATTTTTATTTTCTCCCTCATGAGATTTCTGTAGAAACTTCTGGCTTTATTTTTAAATTGTGTGTAATTTTATTTTGTTAAATTACGCTTTGAGGAAAATGAAATGCCACATTTTCACTAGGGCAGCAACAGTGGAGCATTGGTAGAAGCTAGGGCTGTGAGATCGTGTTACGTGAGTTCAAATCCTAGTCAAAACCATTACTTTCACTTCAGCAGCCTCGGGCAGATGGGGCTCGTTAGCTCAGGAGAGCAGTTCATCTAGGTGAAGGGTAA
>JAUZSX010350722.1:0-10132 GCA_034780655.1 Idiosepius hallami
TTGACTGGGATTTGAACTCGCGTAACACGATCTCACAGCCCGAGCTTCTACCAATGCTCCACCGTCGCTGCCCATATTATTAGTGTTGAAAAATTTCATGTTTCCGATCTTCTGATAAATTTTTTAAAAATTCAAAAATATTTTCTGTATCATTTTATTCAAATAGATTTAATTTTATTATTCCTTGATTCTCAGATAAGTATGTTGAGTTACTTTAATCAATTTTCTCTTTAATCTACTAACGTTATAATTATTAATTTTAAATCCTGCTTTACACGCTGCAACAGAAAAGAAATAATAATTAATTGACCTGACATAAGGTTTGTAATTCTTGTAATATTTTTTTTTTAGGGGCGAGCTTTGTCACGTGCTAAATCTCGTCGTAATTTGAACTACATGGATGTGCTTCAAGCCTTAGAAGATCAAGGTATAAGTATACGTGTGGCATCTCCAAAACTTGTCATGGAAGAGGTATGTCAAATCAATGGTGAAATTTTCTGTATAATTAAGAAAAAATTACTATATAGTAAATACAAAGCCAATTTATTTTCTTAATTTTGATTTATTTAAACCTATCATATTTCACGAGTTTACAATAAATGATCTAAAACAACCTATTGTTTAAAAAGAGCACCAGATGATACTTAGCAAATATGGAACTGGTCAAAACTTGAAACAAGAAAGCCAGAACTATATTCTTATGATTTCTAATCAAGAAAGCAAAGAACCAAATTGTGCTTATGGAAAAGCTTTGAGGTTTGATGACATGAACTTGGCTTAGGCAGCGTTTTGTTGTCGGCATTCAGTGAGAGGAAAAAATGACGTTATGAGGCCAATGGGAAAATAGTTTATATAGAAAATTACAGATGTTTTGTTTTTGTAAGTCAAAAACTTTGTGTAGTGTTATTATTTATGTAAGATGCCAGAACAAGATTAAGGAGGGACTTTGACGTTAGGAAAGAGACGACACCGGAGACCACGTGAGAGGACAGAGTGAAAAAGAGAGGAGAGAGTGAACGACGAATGTCGAGGAGGAAGGGGTGTCTCTCTGTTGTGGCCGCCAGTGGTCGGGAAGATGGGAGAGCGCCGGCGGGCCGACTGGCCGAACTGTTACAGACCATGTACTGTGTACTGAACCGTTTGTGATAATGTGTCTACTCGTGTTTGTACTATTTGTACCGTTCGTAATGTCTTCATTTATCCGTAATACGTTTGTTTGTTCTTGCAACGAGCCGTTGTTGTTATTTTGTTTTCTCCCTGTGAGAGAGTTCAGGTCGAACTCCCTCCATTCAATTACACTTTGTTGATCTGTTGCCTTAAAGATTTGGTCATATGTAACCATTACATTTTACTGATTTAACTGTCAATTACAGAATATATTTTATGTTTATAATATGAAGAATTTATTGTTTGTATTATTGTTTACATTGAAGACATTGTGTGATTACCTTTTGTTGCAGTTGATAATTATTAAACTAATTAATTACACTAATCTTTTTAAGAATCTTTTTTTACCTTTACTAATTGATAATTGGCTGCATTTTTGAAGATTTACAATTTGCTTGATTTAAGATTTTTTTTTTCTCTTTTCCAGGCACCGAAATCCTATAAAAATGTTACAGATGTAGTGAATACTTGTATGTATTCTTGTATTATTATTCTATTTTATTACCTATCTCTACCCCAAAAGAATAACTTGACTTTTTACACCATATAGACATATGATATTTACTTGGTGAGCTCCAACCCAAGTTTGGCACAGGGCCACACCATATAGACATGTATTTAAATAAATCTTGTAAATTAATATCATTTTTTAATATATTTTTCCAATCTTTATTTACTCCTCTTTATGAAAATTGATGTTATTGAGAATTTAACTTTTAAGAGCATAAGAAATAAAATACAGATTTAAGCTAATTTGAAAAAAAAAATTTAAGTAAGGATTAAACCATTATAAAGTTCCTTTTTTATTTAATAGAAATTTCATAATGATTGGATGATTCCCTGAGTTTTGCTATAGACCAGAGGTGTCACACTCTACACAATAGGCCAAAATTTTGAATTGAACAAAGCTACTGGCTAATATTGATCAAATGAATCTCTTAATATGAATCCAAACAAGTTATACCACTGTATAATACCAGTGTCAGGCTCTAATATTTGAGTTTGATACCTATGGTATTAGACTGTCAAAGCATAGAAATATTGTCAATTTTCTTCCTTTTGGTTCTGTCCCTTGATTTATATCTAATATAATACTTATTAAATTCTTGCAAAGGAATTCCCTGCTTAAAATATAAATTATTTTCTCATCAATTTTTTTTTTCAGGTCATGATGCTGGTATCAGTAAAAAAGCAATAAAGTTGCGTCCAATTGGAGTGATTAAAGGTTAAACTTAAAGAAAATTCCACAAGAAAACAAGACGACCAAAACTCAGTCAAAATTTGTGAATATGGACAATGATTTTGTTTGAAGAACTTTTTATTATTTGCATTTTCTAATTCACTTTTTTTTTTTCTTTGAAAAAAAAAATTCTTCAGAAATAAAATAACTGGGTCTTTTGACTTTGTTATTCATTTAAAATTACATGTTTTTTTTAATTTTAAGTAATAAGCCTTTGTTTTAATTTTTGTATAGAATAGTTAACTTGAAACAAAATTCTGTTTGTGATTGTAAATATCCCTTCTTTAAACTGAAGAAAAATATAGTGGAATAAATATAAAGCTCTATTTTAAAGGTCATAATCTCATTGAAAATATTTTTTTAAAAAATTGCTCCAAAATTTAATAAAGTGTTTTAATTTTACTAGTTTTGTCTTCCTGGGCTAAGAACATGTCCAAACCAACAAAGCCCACACACCTCCCAAAAAATATATATATATATAGTATTTGACTACGACCCTATGGGTTTCGGCACCTGTGTGCCTTCTCAGGTAGTCTGTAGCTCAGGTAACTGTACAGTAAAATTATTGATATAATGGAATATAATGGATATTAATGGAAGAACCATAAAAACAATCATTCTTTTAGTTAAATCCACTTTATTCATTAAAATAAATCTGTTAACCATTGGATTTTGTATCTAGTCACATCATATTCAATATTTGCTTGTTTTATTGGATTTACTTGTGTCCAAGCATGAATTAGCAATTTCCCCTCAATTTTGGTTTATAGAAGAGTATCATTAGACATTAAGAAAAAAAGATGAGATAATTTTTAATTATTATTAAAACGTGAATTTGTGACTGTCTGGTTTTGGTGGTGGAGGCTTGGAATAGGTTTTCATGGGTGGAATTGGTTTAATCTTCCGTCCATTGTAACCAGTTTTTCGATGCCACAATCCACTTTGAGGCCTAATTCCAAGCCATCGTGCTCTGTTAGCTGAACCAATGTGTTCCTTATTATGATCAATATTAGATACACGACCCACTGTGGCCATACAGTTCTGAGAAATACAAATTTCTCTCTTGGAAGGCATACGCAGGATACACTTGTCTCCTACTTTACGGATAAGTTGAGCAGATGTCCCAGCTGCCCGAGCAATTCTTCCATAATCATCTTCGTAGATTTCCAGGTTGTGAACCATTGTGCCAACTGGTAGAGCTCCAACAGGGTATGAATCTCCTTCATTAGGTCTTACTGAAATGCCAGAAATAAGATATCAATCATTTATGATGTTTTTAAGGAAATCTAAAAGAATCAAAGGATAAACCACCAGCAAAGAAAAACATATAATGCAGCCGGTGTGTAAATAGAACCGTACAGAAGAAGGTATAATTAAACATTTTTAACTTTTTCAAGCCACTTTTGGGTGCTTTTGCAGAACAAGCAAGTGTAGAAATTTGGCCAGAATATTTTTTGGGGTAGGGAAATTGCACCAGTTATAAGACAGCAATTTGATTGGCTAATCAAATAAACATTGATTTTATTTTAAATCATTAATTAGAAAACATCAAAAAAACCTAACCCTATGTTTAATTATTTAAAATCATTAAAAAAGTATTTAATAAACAAATCTATATTTTTTCATCTTAATTTTCAATTTTGTTTCATAATTTAAAACTTATTTTGCAATAATGATGTCAATTTCATGAGGCAATCAAATTGCTGTCTTATAACCGATGCAATTCCCCTACCAAAAAAAAAAAATATTCTGGCCAAATTTCTCCGTTTGCTTGTTCCGCCCATTTTTGGATGCTGTTTATTTAATAAAAATCAACAACCCAGCCAAGCTAACTCAGTTTAGACCATGACCATCTAGAACTCATGATGTCATCTTTATCTCCATCTCTGCCTCCTTTGACAATTTCATTATTCATTCAGATCTTATTGCACAATAATGTGCATAATGAAACAATTGGTTTCCTTGAAAGGAATGGCAGAGGCACTGCATGCAAGTTTGTTACTATCCCTCTTGCAGTACCTGATATTCTTAAATAACCACCCATCTAACTAGTGACCAGGCTTGATGTTGCTTAACTTTAGTGAACTAACAGGAACCTGTGTCTCCAACATGACTTGACCGTTCATTATGATCTCACTATATTTGTATATGTATAAAATATGTTATATTTATATATGTATAATATAAAAACAAATATTTTAATTTATTTCGTTCATATTTTTATCTTGCAACCATACGCTACATTATCTACTTGATCGAGCACCAACCCCAGTTTGGCACAAGGCCATTTTTACGTGCTCTATATACCTGGCCTTTTTGCATTCAGTGTTGCCCTTCACTTAGATGAGTTGCTCTCCTGAGCTAATGAGCCCCATCTGCCCTATGCAGCTAAAGATGAATGTAATGGTTTTGACTGGGATTTGAACTCGCGTAATACAATTCCAAAGCCCAAGCTTTTACCAATGCTTCACCTTCATGGCCCAAACATACGCTATATGCTTAGTAACATTCCTCAAGGTTTTTCTCGATCTAAAATAATAAAAACCATGTGACTTTACTTGGTATTCTTGGGATGTGTCTTGAAGTTTTGATGATATCCCCTGCTTTCATGTTGTGGGAAGCCAAAATATAACGTCTTTTATGGCCTGAGGCTACAACGGCAATGTCAGCTGTTCTGCATGGATCATAACGAACATAACAAACAACCTCTTCCAAGGGTGGCCCTTCTCTTGGTCCATCTTTTTTAAAATCAACCATTCTATAACATTGTTTGTGTCCTCCACCAACTCCATGGGTCTGGATCCGTCCTGTTCAAAAAAATAAACAGTAGTCAGTTTATGATTATGTTAGCAATTAATGTTTTCAGATAAAATCTATAAACTTATAAGAATCAGATTGTCATGTTTGTATGAGACCCTACATCCTGCAGCTTGTTTGAAAATAAAACTACAATAGTTATTAAATAAAAAAGTGTGTTTATATGTAGAGCTCTACAGAAAAAAAAAATTTAGACCATTAAAGTTTGCATATATACAGTAATGCCTTTCTATATAATAGGCTTTGCTAACTACCTTAAAGAAAAATATTAGAAATGAATTTAGTATGAAAAGCATTAGAGATTAATTTAGTATAAAAATGTATTAGCTGTCTTCCTATATAATAGGGTTCCTTAATTGCCTTAGTAGCAAGTCCCAATCACTGGGCAATATTAAAGAAAATAAATGAAGGAAATAAATATTCTAACCCTGAATTAGAAAAATGATATCATCCTTCTTAATCTCTATGAAATTCCTTCTTCCTAATAATATATTTATAAACACTGGTTACAGAGTAAACTGGATTTGTTCATCTTATTTTGGAAATTTAAAACATTCATTGCTTTTTAAAAGTTTTAATTAGTCAAATTGTCTTTAAATTTTCAATAAAAGTTAAAAAGAAACTATACCCTTTTGCCCCTACAAGTCCAATATATCAGCCCTGATGACTTAAGACAAAAACAGACAAACCAATAATTTCTGCCTGATATAGTCATCTAATAGAACACATCTGAGTTGGTAATTTTCCAAAGTCAGGGTTCTAAGGTATAATAACCCTAAAATGTAGTGTTTAATAGTTAATAGTTTCTTAAATAGAGTGAAAACTTAGATTCGAAACCACTGATTCATTTTTTATTACTTCTTGAATTAACATTATCACTGATCTATTAATAAGGCTAAATTTATTTGTGTAGAAAATATCCAGGGTAAAGAAGAAACTTTTTTGTTTTTGCATATCAACCTTTTCAGGTCATTTAATGCCAAGAACAACTACTTTAGATAAACAATATTTTATACACACATAGCTTTTTTTTTTTTTTTTTTAATACACAAGTTGCACTATTTAATCCATAACTGGAGGGAATATGGGGATTCATACCTTTCCCAAGGGTATTAGTTGAAATGTCAACATAGATGGAACAACTTGGAATCAAAACCGTGTACTACGAAGTCCAATTGTCTATCCACTGGGCCACGTCAACCACCCCAAGAAGAAACATCAATAAGGCCAAGGAACACATCATCCAAATTGTTGTATCTCTAAGATACTATTTTTAGTATAAAAACTCAATTATATAAACTATGAAGCTGCATCTCAGAAATTTCAACTTATATAAGTTTTATTATTTTATTCTTTCAATTTAAAGGATTTTTACAAAGATTCCTTTTTAAAGAAATCATATTTAGTGGCGTGTTATTTTACTGTTAAAATTAAAATATTCTTTCTTTGTCAACTAGACATCAAAATTAAGAATAAACAGGACAAACCAACATTGCTTATTTATGGGAGAAATTTATTGAAAACACTGAAAAGAAAAGGAAAAATAAACGCTGCTTTTTCTTAAAATAAAACGCTTGCATAACCATTAATAATTGTATTTTATTTGTTTTTGTTACAAAATAAATATGGGTTTTATTGAGAGCGAGAAAGTAATAAAGAAGGCTGACATGACATCCAGTGTGGAAGTGGAAAGAAGAGAGGTGAAGATGAGAGGTCCTTCTCTTCTGCTGGCCTTGTTCCTTCTCTGAGGTGACTGCTACACATACTTAAAACTAAAGGAAAAAAAAATCCAAATTCGAACGATAACAATTGTCAATTCTGGGAAACAAATGCTAATTTTACAATAACATTAACATTATTCAATAAAATATTCTACTTATTGTTTTAGCCTTTTTTTGTTTGCGAATAATTTAATCCAATAGAATTAAATTATTATTTTATGTTAACAACTTACCATCATGGCCTCTACCTCCAGATTTTGGTAATCGAAGTGGCTTCAATGTATATTTCTTTACATCTATCCCCAGTTTCAAGAATTTCATTACACCAAAATCTGAAGAACTAGTATGAAACTCCTGCCTGTAATAGAGTAAAAAGAAATAATAGTTCCAATAACCATCCTATATACCAAAATAATAACCATTCTGAAGCGACATAATCAAAGGGCAATAACTTTTAAACATTCATGTGAAGATTTCAAGTGAAATAACGCATGGTTCATAATAATTGTCATGTGCTTCATTTTATTATAGCTTAATAAAGATACTTGAGTTGTGCAAAGCACAAGACTTAAAAAATAATATTTTAATATTTTTTTAAAAGAATTCTATGCATCTCAAGAAAAAAAAAAAGTCCTTAATGATCAATTACATTGTTTTGAAAGGTAAGAGATAGCGAAACACTAAATGTTGGCCTATGTTAAGAACCATTATCATGCTAAATTTCATCAAGATTGGTTTAGGGGATTAACTTAGAGAAAGGTGATCTGATTTAAATTCACAAAGAAATTGGCCACTGCCACAGTGACCATGGTGTGCACCATCATTAGGTAGGGGAGATTATGAAGAGTTGTACCAAATATGATCTTGAAAAATGGTGTGCACCATCCCGATGTTGGAGACCAATCATCATATCAGGTGTGGTCATGATCGATCCAGTGGTGTAGGCTGTAGGAGAGTTGTTCACACAGACACTTAAACATTATGTTTAAGCTGCTTGATTCTGTAGGGAACATAGGCCGGCAATAACGCTCCTCCAACGGACTCATTTCTTCAGGTGCTGGAGCTACACTTTCTTTAACTTTCTCTTTTTACAGAATTGAGTTGTTGGCCCTATTCTAACCTCTGACCTTGTGGACCAGAGCTGAATACTTGATACTACGCAAGGACTATAGAGAGTTTTTTATCTAACACCATCACTAGATGCCTGTCTAACCAAAGACTAAGAGTGCATCTACCCAGTGGTTTAAGTGCACCGACACTAACCTGGGGTATTTCCCATCTTGGTGCAAGATACTGTACCTGGCATAATTAAATTGTGGGGCAGCAAAGGCGGAGCATTGGTAAAAGCTTAGACTCTGGAATCATGTTACGCAAGTTCAAATCCCAGCCAAAACCACTACATTCACCTTTAGCAGCCTCGGGCAGATGGAGCTCGTTAACTTGAGAGAGCAACTCATCTAGGTGAATGGTAACACTGAATGCAAAACGCCCAGGTATATAGAGCATGTAAAAATGGCCTGCCAAGTAAATATAATACTTAAATGATCACCCATCCATCTACTGACCAGGTTTGACATTGCTTAACTTCAATGATCTGATGGGAACTAAAGTCTCCAACACAATTTGACCATTATCTTGAACACAATAGCCTTATTAAATAGGAAAAGGATTTTATAATTTTAAAATAATAACAAAAACAATCCATAAAATATTCCTAAACAAAATTACTTACCTTTTTGTTGGAAGCAAATGTTGAGTGGCAGCCAAAAGTTTAAGAGCCACAGACTCTATCCTAGGATTTGAGTGAACAAGATTCTGTAGTTGTACTTGCGGCAGAGACAATCGGAACAGTAAAGAAAATGCCATTTTCAGGAAAAGTAAAAAAAAAAAAAAAAGAAAACTCAGTCACTGGTCTGTAATAAAAGAAATAAAATTTATTTTAAAGAAATTTCTACTAGTTACAAAAATCATTCATTCAAATATATATATATATATATATATTTATAATTGTTGTAATAATCCACGTATACTCCTATAATTGATGTAAGGTGTATGATCTCAGGCTGAATGAGACTAAATCAAAGGAATGGATGAAAAAAACAAGCATAGAGAAAATGAATGAAAAAAGAAGAAGAAAATAGAAATACAGCCTTTTGGTTTTAAAGAAGTATATTATTTTGAAATGTGTTTGTTTGTGATATTTCGGGTCGGCCCCGACCCTTCTTCAGACGTCCTTCTGTTGGACTTGTGTTCTTCTGGTGTGAAGAAACCTATCTTTCTAGTTTTTTCCTTAGTTTTTTTTTTTAATTTTCGTCGGCATCTTTATTTTGTTTTTTTGTTTTTTTTGTTCTCTGTGGTCAGTGTCAGTTAGAGGTGTATCCATCCCATTTGTTATATATATATATATATATATATATATGTGTGTGCGTGCGTGTGTCTGTATTCATGTATGTGTTGATTTTGATACTATAAAGTAAATCATAATTGTTCTATTTCATCTGAAATTAATTTTGAAAATATTTTTTGACAAATAATGTGATTACTTAAAATTTAACGAAAATAACCATTACTACAATAAGAAAGATTTATGGCCGTATGTTGATCAATGTCATCTGAAGTAAAAGCAAGTTTTGCATATTGTATAAATGCAGTATTATTATGGTGAATGTAAGACAACTTTGGGTGGGCAGCAAGCCTCCTAGGGTTCACATATCTTATGGACGGCAAAATTTACTAATATAATTAATGATTAGAATCAAATAAAGAAAATCATTATCACGTTTATATGATGAAATATGCATCTATCAATCATCTTTTTTCCGACTGTTTATCTCGATATATATATTTGTAGATATATGTATATATATAGTCGTAGGCTCCAGTATGTTGAGGGAGGGGCAACTTGCCATTTTTGTGGTAATGGGGCCACAAATGGCACTAAATGTAAGTATAACTTTAAGCTCGTAATTATTATAAAAGGAACAACGGTAATAATTATATAATCGGTGACTATATTTAGTTCTAAACAAATTTTTCCTATTTCTTTTATAGTTGTTATGGTTGTGACTTGGTGGTCGAGTGTGGTATTGTACAGTGCAGATATAAGAGACTGTAGAGGTGCTGGGTACATGACGAGAAGTACCCTAAGAGTTATCTCCCTTCCTCCATATAAACTGGTACGACGTCT
>JAUZSX010350733.1:0-10132 GCA_034780655.1 Idiosepius hallami
ATTGATAGAACATTTTGAGGGTCTATAATTTCCGTTCTCATTATTTATAAAAATTATAAGAATAAGATTCAATATTACAAAAATAAAAATATATAAAAAATGATTCAATAAAATATACTATTTTAATATAAAAAAATACAATAATCCATAAATCAATCGTGTGCAATTAATCGTAATGAAAAAATATGTCACGTGTCTTTACGGTGTTAACCAAAAACTATAGCCAGAATAAATTTTTAACCCGATTTGAGACTAGTCCGGACTGTCCTGCAAAACTGCCATTTTTGGTAGATTTAAGTAAAAGAGAGACTCCGTTAAGTAAAGTTCCATAATTTGGCCGGATTTTAACGAGACTAAAGTACATTGAGTACAACGCTAAACTAGAAGACGACCAAATAAGAATACAAGAAGATGCAAATAAATAAGCCCGATTAGAAATAAATAAGAGAAAAGAAGGAGAGTAAATGCTTTTTTTTTTTTTGCTTTCTCCTTTTACACTCTTTATTTTATCCTTGTGCCAATATAATCAATGGTCCAGTGGTCCACTACTGTGGGCCGAAGAAGCTTCTTGACCAATAGCGAACAACGAACGGCAAAAGGATGACCCGACTCGACCCTAGTCGTTAGTCGTTCGTTCACTCTCTCGGCTTTTCTCCTCCCGGCACACTCTGACCCCACCCTCTTTGTAATGCTTACCAAAAGTTAAAAAAATAATAAAGTATGATTAAAGTGAAGTGGCCTAAGTCACCCACCACGACCACCACACCACACCAACCACCACCACCACCACTACTCACTCAGAGCTTTCAGTTAAAAAAAAAACAAAAAAAAAACGCTTTATTCTTGTTTTTTTTGTTTTTTTTTACTTATTTAATTGTGTATTTACACACACAAAAAACAAACAATGAATTTGCAAATTAATAATTTTTGTTTTTGTTTTGTTCGTGTTTTTTTTTTCTTTTTTTTTACGGCAAATCAACCTTGTAATTATTTTGGTGTTCGTTCGTTTCAATTAGAAATAAAAAATAAATGAATAATTTTTAGAAAATGGTTTCATTTTACAGAAAACTATTGCAGACAATGAGTGCGCACACTGACCGACCACACCACCACATCACATCACACTCACACTACAACAGGTACAGCCACAAGCCACAGTGAGTGCCACCACACACACTGGTACAGACGACAGCCTGTCTGTCAGCCAGTGTAAAGGAAAATGATCGTGCATATTTCGAGAGAAGAAATAAAGCAAAGAAAACATAAACATGAAATAAATGTCTTCAAATGAAATTTATCTTTTCTTCAAACCTTTTTATCCTAAAGGGCCAATATATCGGCCCTGGTGATCTAAAACAAAAGAAGACATCGATATTTCGGCCTTAATATGGTCCTTATAACGGCTCTTATTGACGAGTTGGGTTGAAGATATCCCACTTGTGCCTCTACCCCCACTACCTTCGGTGTGGGTATCCACGATGACCAGAGCGCCAGCTATTCTCTTACTCTTCACTCCCTTGCCACGTACGCAGACGACCGCTCCCCGGGGCCCTAAGCTTCACAGGGGCTTCCCGTATCTGCTCACCCTTTCTTTCCCTTTGATGAGATATTGGTGGGGGACGCCTTGAGCTATATTCGCCCCTTTTCCGGTCTGGTCTGGCTCAAGGCTGCCATCTCCCCGGTTCCATGATCGTAAGTGGTCACTCACTATGTATCCCGGCTGCATGTATGTGTGTGCGGGTCGGGTGTGTATAGAATGAAGAAAGAATACAAGGTATTTTTGTCTTTCATTATTTTCTCTTTCCACTGTCTTTATTCTGGATTTAAGCGGAGTTGGAAAGAGATAAAGGTTTAAGCTTAAATCAGTGCCCGTTAATACTTGCACTCCCCTTTGGGTAACCCTGCTAGTTACCAATCCTTCTGACAGAGCACTCGTCTATCCCGGGCAACTTCTTACTAGTTGCTAATTCAATTAGTTATCATTTCTAAACCATTTCTCCCCACATATTTCTTCAGATTCATTTTTTTTATGGAATTTCTCTTTCTATATTTTTGTTTGGATTTTATTTTGACAGTTATTGTAAACACAAGTCCAAACAATATTATCTATTTGCCCGATGACTTTGAATTACTAACCCAAATTCTCTTTTTTATTTCACCCTTTAAACCCTAAAGAACCGATATATCGGCCCTTGTGACTTAAGGCAAAGATACACACAACGTAACGATATTTCAACATCCACCTTTGGATCCTGACTTAGCAATATTACCAAGTAGTTACTCAGAGCCGTTTCATCAATAAAACATATTAGGGTCGAAATGTCAGTGTGTGTTTTTTCCCTTTGGTTACTAAGGCCGATATATCGGCCCTTTAGGGTCGCTTTTTTCCAATAACTTAACATAACAAGCCCTGTATGTTACAGTTGGTAATTTTGGTCAGGTTCCAAAGGTATTTATTTACTTTCTATTCTAGATAAATCATAATTAAAATAAACCAATTAACGGAACAACCATTAGTTACCCTACGGACTGTTTGCTGATGACAGTCTAAGATCATTTTAAAAGGGTTTTTTTTCATCCGGCTGACTCGAACCCCCCCCCCCTCGGTTCCACACTTAGAGCTGGTTAGATCACATCCTCCCCTCCCAAAAAAAGGAAGCTGTCTTTTCCACCAGTTGTGCCTAAAGCAGTGGTGTCTAGACTTTTTAGGGTCTATAAAATAATTAATTATTAGGATTAAGTAGAAAATCATTATCACACTTATATGTTGAAATATACATCTGATCCATCCATCTATCTATCTATATCTCTCTCTTTCTCTCTCTATGTATATATATATATATATGTGTGTGTAGGGGTATATAATCTTTGTTTAAAGCCTCAAGTATGTTTTAGGGTAAAGGGACCACAAGACGCATTATGCGTTGGGGTTGCTATCCGGCTAAGCATGGCACTAAGTATTCTACAACAATTAGAAGAATGATGATGATAATAATAATGAAGATTAGTAATGATGATAATAATAATAATAAAGATAATGAAAATTAAAGTAATAATAATTCTTCATTAATATCTTTTATTTGCATATTACAATGTTTCTTCCGTACGAAAATGACAGTAGAAATTAATTTTTAATTATAAAAACCATTATGGACTGATTTTTTTCATGGACCTTCAAAATATCATTGTGGGCCCCAAGTTTTCTCTAAACCTGTGGAGGCCCACAAATAATCTATGGACCTCTGGGATGTGGACCTCGTTTGAGAAGCTCTGTTGTAGATTGTGTGTGTGTGTGTGAGAGAGAGAGAGAGTGGGAGGGAGAGAGAGAGAAATGGAGGGAGAGAAAGGGAGAGAGAGAGAGAGATCCCTATTCATTATTAACACGTTTTATTTCGAGTGCTACAACTAAGTCCAGTGGGTCAAATTGACTGATTTTGGACAGACAAAAATGCAATTTTACTTCAAAACAAAATTTTTCCGCATCATGAATTTTAGTTTCAATTTCATTTTTTCTTTTATAAATTTAAACATTTGAAGTGGGAAGAAGAAGAAAAAGAAATCATGCCAATAATTTGGCTTAATCTTTACATCACATATTCAACTTATCATACATTTAATGTTCAGAACACACACACACACACATATACATATATAGGGTGGGCCAAAAGTCGCTTCGGCTTTTCCGCATATTAATCAATTTTTCATGAGTCATTATGCCTTTAGCACTCTACCCCAAAAGTCACCTTCAAAGAAGGCCACTCCCCTCAACCGTTAATGAATTCAAACTGTATGTTTGTACTCGATCGGAAATGTTGTAATAATATACAACACAGCTTCTAATTAATTCTAATATTAATAACAACTAATAATAAATATATTTAGCAAATTGAAAGCATCATATTAAAAACCCGAAGCAAATTTTGGCCCAACCTGTATATATATATATATATATCCTTAATATCTCATCCACGTAAACACTTTTATTTAATTGGTTTAATATCTTATGGTGTTTATGATTTGAATGGTGTATGTAGTTAAGCTAATGCAGAGTATATCTAGACTAGGTAACGCCCGGGAAAAATTGATGGGGTATTTGTTTTTAACACGTGACACATGTACTATTAACGTATTTTGGTTTATTTATAAAAAATCCCATTATTACATGTTTCTTTTGATGAAAAACCTGAGAGAGAGAGTTATATAAAGCTGAAAAAGTGCTTAAAATAACTAATAATATATTCTTTCTTTTTTATAATTTTGTGCATATACAAACACACACACACACACACACACATATATATATATATATATATATATATATATATATATTTATCTTTAGAATAAGATTTAAATCCCTTCTCATAATGTTTATCATTTGCAGGGTATATGTAGTTAAGCTAAGACAAAAGAACAATTATTCACTTGCTGTATTAGTTCGTGCATAGAGAGAAAATTTGAGCAGAGCCGGCGATTTTAAGAGATGTCTTTCCTTTTCCCTATCATATAACATCGTGACAAAAATGGACAATCACTCTCCCTAAAGCATTCTTCTTGCAGAATTTGTCAGGCGCCTGACATCTAACCCCACTCTCATAAGATAACTGCGGCCTTGATATGAAGCCTTGGGGAGAAAACAATAGTAAGTTTAATCTTCAATAACCAACATATTTCTTCTGTACTACAAAAATACATAACGTGTATAAAGATTTTAAAATCCGTTAAATTAATTCTTAGCAAAGAATGTAGAAATTAGGTAAATATACGAATTTCTTCAGGCTGTTAATCATAGAAAGCATTCATCTGATAAAATGATTATCTTAAATTCAAAGACTATATGTAGTGGTCGTCACTTGTTGTAGTTGAGTATGGTATTGTATACAGTGTAGATATAAGAAACAAGACGACAATATTAAGAGTTTACAAATATATTAACAAAAGATACATAAAAAGTGGCATATGGCCTGGCAGCATAGCGGCTCCTTGTGGTCGAGGGTGTGGTTGTATACAGTGTAGATATAAGAAACAAGACGACAGTATTAAGGATTAACAAATATATTAACAAAAGACACATAAATAGTGACATACCGCCTGGTAGTAAAGCGGCTCCTGACAACTATGCTGAAATCCTCTCTAATCTCTCTCTCTCTCTCTCTCTGGATGACGAGAGAAATCACATTTATAGTGATTGAAAGAGTTCATTCTGAGGTGTGTTTCGCCCCACTACACTATACTAAAAATTATTTGCGTGGCACTGTCAAGTCGCGTTGGAGAAACCGGTTCCCATTAGATCACCGAAGTTAAGCAACGTTGAGCCTCGTCACTAGTCCGATGGGTGACCATTTGAGAATACCAGGTACTGTACAAGGGCAAATAACAAATCTGCAAGCGGTGCCCCAGCTATTTCTTTCGAGGAAACCAATTGTTTCACCACGCACATTACCGTGCGATACGATATTATATTTACTTGGTTGGCACCAACCCAAGTTTAGACCACGGCCATTTTACGTGCTCTCACCCGGGCTTTTTACATTTAGTGTTACCTTTCACCTAGATGAGCTGCTCTCCCGAGTTAACGAGCCTCATCTGCCCGAGGCTGCTAAAGTGAAAGTAATGGTTTTGACTGCGATTTGAACTTGCGTAATACGATTCCAGAGCCTGAGCTTTTTACCAATTCTCCACCGTCGCTGCCCAATTCAACGGATATATCGTTAAATATGCCTTCATTTAATACTAAGATGAGAGTAATATAGCATAAATTTATTTTCCAAATGTGGTTTGGATTATTGTCCTAATCTACATTATTTTCTGTCTCATTACGTTTCAACCTAATTACCGTTCGGACTTCCTTGGGTGACCAAAATTGTTGACTCATATTGATTTTAGATCTAACATTTCTGAAATTGAATGTTGCTTTTTTTTAACGGATGTTTTTTTAAATGCTGTCAAGTTACTTAATATTATCTATTTTTACTATGCTTATTAAATATTTATTACTTATATGACGAGCTTAAAACATTTATTTTTTCAAGTTATTTTTAAAAGCTGAAGAGTTACAGCATCAAGGAATTTAATAACGCATCTCTGCTTCTGATACATTTTCATTACGGAATTGCTTTCTTAAAGTCTTACAATGTCAATATCTTTAAAAGAGAGATGTTGTACAATTTTGAAAATCTAATATCAACCGGAGATTTAAACAATTTTATGAAGAAAAATATGACGCCTTCCATGGTAGTAATTAATATCACGGGAAACAAAAAGCCGATTTAAGATTGGTCAGGTTTGGAACAATGGTAACTAAAGTTTTAGCATCCTATATATGAATGAAATTAAAATCTGAAATCCATTTTTGCCTGAGACAAAATTACGCAAAATATTTTTAAAATGATTTATATCCGTTTTTTCAGTAAATAACACCCACCTCTTCTAGAGGTAAAAAGTGACTTTCTTTCAGCTGTCATAACGGCAAATATATAGATATACGCGTATACATATTTATGTCAGTAGTTGTGTATAGATATGTCTTTTTTTTATACACACGCACGTGTTATATTAACTTGTCTTACTTTTGTAACATTGCACAAATTATCGACTATTTACTGACAACGAAATCCCAGACATCATAATAATAGTGTGCTGCACTTTTTCTGGGGTCTGGTGCGTTCATTGAGAGGACAAGCCCACAGGGAAGAGCAAATACTTATAATATAATCAGAAACCAGGCGTCTAATGCAAATTAGATCTTAAGTTTTAAAAAAATCTCAATAGTTATTTAGATATTATTCCGAAAAACTAACAGCTTGCAATATAGATGAATAAACACATTTCGATTGTATTGAAACCGTTTTTTTTTCAGGAGAAGTTTGAAATGCTTGTCAATTACGAACTCTATATATAACGAGTATTTTCAACATGTCATAAAATAGATATGATTTATGACTTTTAGCTTTTCAATTCTCAGTGAAATGTTTTAAGCTTAGGTTTTGTAATAAGAAAAATAAAGAAAAATCTTACATGTGAATTAAATTATTTTTAACGGGCAAACAATCAATATTAATTTTTTTTTGTTAATTGATGTTTACAACTTAGTTTGAAATGAGTTATGTAACAAAACAGAATGCAAACTTCTGAAGATAAAATCTTTATAATTATATTTTAAAACCAATTATATTTAACATAGATACACACATTACATTAACTTGATTTGTTAATCAATGTGAAAGATTAAGTCTAAAATTGAGTTTGAGATGAATTCTGTGAACAAAAAAGAATTCATTATTTAAAGGTAATTTTCTTAAAACTAATTCTTATGTGCAACCACACATCATTAATTATTTAGTTTTGTTGATTATTATATAAAACATAGATTGAAATAAATTAAGTGAAAAAAGAATGTAATATTAAAGGTTAAAGTTTATTAGAAAATTCTAAAAACCAGTGATTTTTATGTGAATACAGAGAATTACATTAGTTCGATTTATTAATGTATAAAATTTAGTTTAGATTTAGTTTAAAATCAATTTAAAAAAAAAAACGCAATAACTGCAGATAATTTTTTTAAAATTATGTTTAAAGTTGGTATTTTTAACGGGTGTATACACTAGTTAATATATATTAACTTAGTTTTCTCTTAAGTCGCAGGTGTATTTAATGCAGATCAAGAGGAAAAATGTAAGTTCAAAAGAAACATATCAAGTTTAATCAGTTTGATGCATATCTCATCATTCAGACAAACACACCAGTGACAGAAAGTGATTTCTGGCAGGCAAGTCCATCGTGCAAACTAGTTATTATTTTAAAGCATCGAACAGTTCTATGACATTTCCAATTAGTGTTTCAATGCTTTTCACATTTAGAAACAATGCCTGGACACAGAAAACGTTTTAAAGTTTATTACACCAACAGCTTGTGAAATGCTATGTCTATTTATAACACCACTGATCCTGTTGCATCCAGATGGTTGCTAAGGTTATATATCTTACAGAACGTCGAGAAAAATTTAGTCTATTTTATGCCTCGGGAAAAAATTATTCCTAATAATTAAGCATCAGTTCAATAAATATAATTACTTAGAAACTACTCTTTAATTAGTGCCCAAAAAAGTATAAAATCGCTTATTTAGAAATATGTTGTATAGGTGTACTAACTCCTAGTCCTCAAAATATTGTACTCTATTTGGTGGTGTATATTTATCAATACTAGACATACATCATGACGTTTTGTATACTTTAGCAGAATTTTGTCCTTCATGTATGTTGTATTAAAGATGATTTCATGATTCATCGTTGAATTTTTCTTGTTTTCTCACAAGATTCTTTACAAAGATATAGAGTTCGTATACATTCCCATAGCGTGTCTAACGTTTTCGGTCTACATTGACCATCATCATTGAGTTGTCATTGTCCATCTTATTTAGTGATTGCGTTCTATTGTTATTGTATTGTTTATATTAACAAATTATTTCCCGCTTGTTTTCCCACTAATTTTTTCTTACTCGTGTTCTTTTTGTTATTTCTTTTACTTCTTTTTCTTTTCATTTTTTGCACCATAGTTGTAGCAAGAACACATATAACAGTTTTAACTGTCACTAAAAGGTTTCCTTCTTCTTTAAGTCTTTACGTAGATCCATACTTATAGAAAAAAGGAATCGTTTGTATAAAAGTGGGTAAGTCCATGATAAGAAAATGTATGATTTTAAGGCCTTCATATTCTGTCTCTAAAATTATTCTCTGTGTTAAAACTTTAAAAAAAATCTTTGAATATTCATTCCTGGTATCTACTTATAACCAATCAAATAAAGATATCATCGTTTATTATAATCGGGGAAGGAATCTTTAGAAGTAATATTATTATTACACAATCTTATCAACATAAAAGGAAATGTCTTGAAATTTGTTATAACCAGATCGAGGCAAATAATCACTTTTTTGACAATATTTTGCGATTAAAGACAATGATAATCCATTTGGTTCATGAATGAATAATTGTCCGATAAGTGGAATTGGAGTAATCTTTATTTCTTTCCGTGTCAATATTTGAATTCTTTGACAAGACAAACGTCCGATTCATGCGAATTTGGGCAAAGAGTTCAGAATGTGATTATCACATAAATTACTTTTCACTTTCCTGGCTTTAGCAATTTCAGCCAAAAGACTTTTCTCTATTTTCCATCTCTTTCTTTTTGCATTTTCACCTTTCTATATATTTCTTTTAAAGGTTCTTCTTCTTCTTCTTCTTCTTCTTTTTTAACTTTTTTCTTCTTTCTCTTAATCTTCTTCATCAACTTTTTCATCTTCTCCAAATTCTTCTTCATCTTCATTTACTTTTCTTCATCTTCTTTCTTCCCTCCTCTATTCTTCTTTCTCTTCTTCTTCTTTTTCATCTTTATTTTCTTTTTCTGTTTCTCCATCTTTATCTTTTTCCTTTTATTCTTCTTCATCTTCATCATCATCATTTTATTCTTCTTCTTTTTCTTTTTCTTCTTCTTCTTCTTCTTTTAACTGTTTTTTCTACCTCTCTATCTTCTTCATCAACTTTTTCATCTTCTTCCCCAAATTCTTCTTCATCATCATTTATTTTTCTTCATTAATCCTCATCTTCTTCTCCTTCTCCTTATCACCTTTCTTCTTCTTCTTCTTCTTTTTTTCTTCTTCTTCTTCTTTTTCTTCTTCTTTTTCTTTTTCTTTCTTTCTTTCTTTCTTTCTTCTTCTTCTTTTTCTTCTTCTTTCTTTCTTTCTTTCTTTCTTCTTCTTCTTCTTCTTCTTCTTCTTTTTCTTCTCCCCAGGCTTTTTCTAAACAATTCCACAGCTCACCATTATTTGATCGTTAATTCTTCTGAAATCCAACATGTTCAGATTTTAGAATGACTTTCTCGATAACCGTCCGATATCGATTTTCCTGAGTTTTGATTCAAGCTACTCTTTCTTTCTAAATACCCAATTCCCCCTCTCCCCTCTCTCTTTCTCTCCCTCTCTCTATCTCTCTCTCTCTCTACCTTTACCTCTCTTTCAAACACACAAATACGCTCCCAAACACAAAGTCACACCTGCACATAAATTCATTGACATACGGTTTATTGCTTACGCATTCCTCAATAAACATAAAAGTGATCAATTGACAGTCACCAAATGCT